>CM026278.1:4101176-4331037 GCA_014851415.1 Cnaphalocrocis medinalis | reverse complement strand
ATGATAGGGACATCACGGGCCACTGCCCCTTAAATAAACATCTTCACACAATAGCTCAACAAACAGCCCTCTATGCAGAGGTTGCCTTAACGCTGAGGAATCCGTCACACATGTGATCCTGGAGTGCGATGCTGTGGCCACCCAACGCGAGCAAATCCTCGGAACGGTGAGGTCGCTCCGCGAAGCCTGTGAAGTTCCCAGGAAATTCTGCGCTTCTGGGCGGAGCTGGGCTGGCTCTGTAACCAGCCGACCCATCACGTCAATGGCCGAAAGAGAGTCTAAGTGCGGAAAATGGGTCCACTTTACATTTACATTTACAATTGAAGAATTTTGACAGGTCGTAACCTGGTGGCTATAACGAAGACTCCCGTAACGAATGAGAATGTACCTGTCACATTCAAACAAAAGCGGGTACTGCGCGTGGTTTCATTATGAACATTACGCGGAGGATCTGCGATAAATGTATAACTTAATTTGTTTTTTTTTTTGCTGCGATCAAACTTTGCCAATGGCGGACAACGCGTGGGATAAATCTGCTAGATGGCGTAGCTGTTAGACTGAGGTGCAACTTCAATGTCATTGGTTGTGTAGTGACATTTGACATCTCAGATCAAAAATCACCAACAGATGGATTTCGGTACTGCAGACGTCATTTATTGTAATTGGTAACTATTTTACCGTGTTATTAAATAAAATTTAACTAAAATTTAATTACCTAGTTTAGTGGATTTTTCACACGCAAAAGCCTTCGTTATAATATTTATTGAATTTTTTAACCATGCGAATGCTTTAATCAATTAATGGAGATCCTATTTTATTAATGAGATTACAGACACGTGAACATAAACATAACTTCATACATACGGACATTTCAGAAAAATCGTAAACAAAAAATAAAACTAACTAAACTAAGTTAATTATATCGTTATCTAGTAGGTACTCATAGTGCAGGGATTGCCCTAGTTTCAGACCAGGTTGATTGGTGTGATTGTCTAGCGCATTTATTTATTTATTTAAACTACACGAGAGAAGTAAATGGCGAACTTTGACGTCGGAGGCCAATACCTTGGATAGCTGAGCTAGCGTTAGTAAGTGAGTAAGAGGAGTATAGGAGAGTAAATTTCAAAAGGGGCTGTTTTATTGCTACTATTCAATCTCAAAAATCGTTTCAATTGAACGTACACACAGTACAAGTAGCAGCAGTTTATCCGGTTATTTCGGCCCCGCGGATAGAAAGGGACTAGTCTGCGGAAGGTCTGCCCAGGAGTTTCGCAACCGTTGGCCGATCATTGACATCGACGCAGTAGGGTACGGTCGTTTCATAGTAAGTAACGCTGCGCTGGCGGCCAATGCGTCTCTCAAATTGAATGAAATTAAAATTAAATTAAATCAATTAAATCAAATCAAACAAGTGAAACTAAAACTTCATTAAACTAAATTTTAGATAAAATCAAAAATAAATAAATATATTCACACAATATCTCATAAATTTACCTGATTCCGTATTAGGTAGGTAATATTACACGTGTGTGCATAACGCATGTGTAAAATAAATTAACACTTTTCACTTAATGATTAACTAACTACTAACCTCAATATCTTGGGTCACAAACATGTCTATGATGCCATTTTTAATATCGTATCAATACAATAACTTTTCTATTAGCATTCTTGTTCAAGTATTATTTATTTCTATTCTCTTACGGAGCATCTGAATCGGAGTCTGAAAATAGATTACATCCAAATTCGCCGGACTTCTTTATATTACAATTAACTACCTATTGCAATTTAGTATTACAGACTATTACAATTCTATTACATCCATTCTTGAATAATATACTTATTGATCTGATAACAACTGCGTAATAACAAATTGCTCATCAGCTCGTAAAAATGCCGCTGGCATAATCGCGATCGGCGCGGGCGCAACCGTGTAAACAGAAAGTGTATCGTAACTGATCTAACTGCCAGCGCATAACTAGCTATTGTTGCGCCTTAATTGAGGGTTAAATGAGTTCGTATTACACATGAGTGTCACTTAGTTACTCCTAGTTTGGACTATAATGAACGAATATCGCAGTGATTGGGCTGCCCGTATCAGCCGCCGAACTAACAAAGGCTGGGGTACCTACATGAGTTCTGGAGAGCACGTCTTAGTAAACGTAATGTAGGACGCCCTTGTGCCAGATGGAGTGACGATCTGCGCAGGATGGTTGGTAATAGCTGGATGCGAGTTGCAAAAAATCGATCGGCGTGGCGAATATTAGGAGAGGCCTAGGGAGTGGATTGCAACAGGCTGATGATGATGTAGGAGATGCTTGGCAATGATAAAAAATAATATAATTATATTTTTTCAGTGATAGGTGGCAGATAAGTAGACGGATCATGTGATGGTAAGCGATTGCCGCAGTCCATAGACACCTGCAACACCAGTAGAGTCACTATCAACCTAGTGATACCCTTTCCCCCAATTGGGCCTCCGGTACCCTCACTTACTCGACGAAACACAGCGCAGGCGCTGCTTCATGCCGGTCTTCTGTGAGGCCGTGGTACGTGAACTCTATGTTCTTACCATAAAGCTACACACATTTTAGCCACTTATAAGGTAGGCTTGCAACTCTTACGCACATAATTATTTTCCCATAACACTTTCGAACTAAAACTAAGTTTGCGATAGCCCGTTATGAAATTTCAATTTTCCTAACAAAGTAGTTTCTCTCCCAACTTATTTAGCGGAGGAATTTCTAGTTGATCTAGACATGGTTTACCATGAATATACGGCTCTAGGGGCCTACGTGCCCAGGGTGAATACTCAATTTTGTCTTGAACAACGCAAGTTTGTGCTATCAACTTAATTATTGAAACAGATGTGAAGTATCTTCCAATTTATTCACCACTCTATCATAGATAGTTTAAGCTTCAACACACTCTGTTGGGAATTAGATAGATAGATATTCTTTGTTGCACAGAAATAGATTTACATGAGTAAAACGTGTTGTGTTTTTTAAAGCGAATAAATGCTGTAGTATTTATCTAAAACAACAGCAATAAACAGTGGCCTTACCATGAGTTTGAAATACTATCCTCGCTAACGAAAACTATCGCTTTGTTTCTTTCATTGTGATGCATTTGAAAGAGACAGAGCAAATAGTTTATGATAATAAGTCAGTTTTCGATGTCAACTCATGGTAGCGCTACAGTAGGTATGTACGGTGGCCTGCAGATCAAGTTACTACAATCTGTCAAATTTCTTCAATCGAACTTCACTTTTATGTCAAACGGGTTTGGTTCAATATCAACTGAGGAAATTTGACAGATTGTAGTAACTTGATGTGCTGGCCACTGTACAATAAGGTGGTCTTATCGATTTCTTCTAGACAACCTTTAGCTAGAGAAAAGAAAAACAGGGATTTCTTCAGGGTGTTCTATCCACCATTCTAAACAACATTTGTTCAACAACTTTCCGAATTTCATCGAAAATTTTTATAAAGCGAATTTTGAATAAGTAGAACAAAATGTTGTTCAGAATGGTTGGTTGAACACGTGGTTCAAGGGATGTAAATGTTCAAAGATATAACCTGTATCTATACATATATCTATACATATAATATAATAAATGTAAAAAAGCTGTGTCTGTACATTGAAGATATTTATCTCAAAATAACTTAGGACGATTAAAAAACAGTAACAGAACATGAATCAATGAATGAACTTACAACATATGTTCAGAACCAGGCACTAAGTAAATGTTTAATTTAGATGTATGTAAATCTAGCTGTGTAATGACTGTACCTAATGACTTAATTTTATTTTATTTTTTCTCAATAATTGAATACAACTTGACATCTTCAATTTAATACCTAATGGACATTTGTATGAATAATTTTAATAATCTTATTTTAAAATGTAGGTATATTTGCATGCTACCAAGATGGCGAAACATGTTCGCACTCGAAAATTGTTTATATGTAACACCATAATATGTACCGTGTTTCCTGTGAATAAATATGATTTGATTTGATTTGATTTGATTTGAATGATTTTTAAAATTTTTGTCTGTCTGTTTGTCTGTTTATCTGTTTGTCTGTTTGTTCGCGCTAATCTCGGAAACTACTGAACCGATTCGAATGAAACTTTTTTTATTGTATAGCTGTAACATCAGGGCAACTTATAGGATATATTTTATTTTGAAGACCAGGCTCCTTGATGTAGAACCAAAACAGCCCAGCTAAACTATAAGAGGTAGGTGAATGGCACCTTAACAAAAGTTGTTCAGATTGATGAGCATTTTATGATGCCATGAAAAAATCAAAGATCATGGAACACCTGGTGAAGAACTCTAAGAGCCCAGCTACACCATAACAAATATGGAATGAAATGGAATGCAAAATTGTCAAATGTGATGAGCATTTTTGGATGAGATCCGATAAGAAAGGATATTTCGAACTTAAAGGGGGTTCCAAGTTAGGTGATGGGACTACGTGATTCCTTGGCCCAATCTACTATTTAAATAATCATCTTTAAGTCAAGAGTCATAAAGTTCACGCAAACGAAGTTGCGGGCGGCCACTAGTTCAAAATAAAAACAAACCTATTTGCCTAAAAAAATACCAACAATCGGGACTTTTAATTAGGCAGGCACTTCAAATTAGAAACTGACGGATGAAGCTTGTATGGAAATTGCATAACCATTAGAGATAATTAACAAGTCTGTTCATTGTTCCTGTCGAAAGGTTTGATTTGCGGTTACATACAATTACAGGTTCGTTGGGACTGTTGTGAAGAAAAGCGTAACCTTTTTTTTTTATCTCCCAGGGGGAAATGCATTTACGCATACCCGGCCGACGGGGGACGGGCGGGTTATGTCGGACTAACCACTGGCGGGGACTCCTCCTGACGAGGATCCGGCCAGTACGGACTACTGACTAAAACCCCTTGGGATGCTCCCTTCACCGCCAGAGTGGGGAGGAGACACGAATATCTGGCTATGAAGCCTCCCTTCGCATAAAGAAAAGCGTAACCTTACGATCCCAATGTTACTTCTCGGAGGAGGAGAGTTTGAGGTTTACTTAAATCATTAAGTGTATTTTTTTTTAATTAAAAAGAATATCCACTGGTGTTGCAAGTGTCCATGGGCGGCGGCAATTGCTTACCATCAAGTGATCCGCCTGCTCGTCTTCTACCTATCACATAAAAAAAATATATATATATATATATATATATATATAAATAATTATTTTAAAGAATTGCGTGACACAAGTGGCGTAGAAAGGTCCTTGAGTGGAGGCCGCGTGCAGGAGGCCGCAGCCGTGGCAGGCCTCCCACTAGTTGCACGGACGATCTAGTGGAGGTCGTGGGAGTCCTTTGGATGTGGGTGGCACAGGACAGACCGGTGTGGAAAACGTTGGGGGAGGTCTATGTAGTGTCTCAATGGACGTCTATTGGCTGAAATGATGATGATGAATGATTATTATTTTTTTGAATAGTATTTTTTTTTAAATGGCGAACGTTCTGACGTCATGTTGACTAGTTAACTTTCGGACTAACCTATTTTGATCGTTGAGGCAGCGAGTCGTATTTTTATTAAATGCATTATTAACCTATTACATTGTATCGAATAAACAACAATAACGCTGTTCTTACCAAGCCATTACAACTCCATTAAAACAAAAACACTTAAACGTGCTCAAAGATTGTGAAACACATTTGATGGCGACTGTACGGATCGTTAGGACGCGGGAGTTTCACCAATCGTACAATTATGTCCGTCCGACTCATACACTTTGCACAACCACATACAATACTTCAACACATAGTGTAATAATGTCCTCATAACCGATATTTTGACTATGGCCTATCTTAACGATCGGCTGATGGTAAGCGCTTGCCGCCGCCCATAGACACCTACAACAACAGTACAGTCACAAGTTCACTGCCAAGCTTTAACCCCCTTTTCCCCAATGATAAGAACTCTACTGTTGAAAAATATGCCAAGTAGGTCTCACCATTGAACTTGACACCCATTTAAATTATTTTGACGATGACCTCTACGAATAGAACTTATTGAAATTGAATAAAAATCTATATACATCAACCACTATACATCGCTTTGATATAGGTACTAGCATTTAGTTTTTTATATGTGATAGGTGGCAGACGAGCTGACGGAGCACCTGATGGTAAGCGATTACCGCCGCCCATAGACACCTGCAACATCAGTAGAGTACCGTCACAAATGCCTCAATTGGGCCTCCAGTACCTTCACTCATTCGGCGAAACTCAGCGCAGGCGTTGCTTCACACGGGTCTTTTGTGAGACCGTGGTATTCCGGTCGAGCCAGCCCATTCATGCCGAAGCGGGGCTATCTCACGTGACATTTTTTTATTACAAATTTTCGAACACTATAATATTTAAAGTTAATTAGAATACCCTGAATCTAAAGCTTAAGTATTACGTTTCAAAACAAAGTAATTGTAATAGTTACTTTGATTATAAATGTATTGATGATATCTGATCAACTTAACTATAAGATATCTATCGTTCATTATTAATCAATGAATTCATTATAGGAAATCAATTTAATACCGTCTGCTGTATGTAAGTCTTTGCATTTAGTAAATCTGAGGAAAATGTTGTCAGTTATTGGAACTTGAAACAATACTTAACCTGAAGTAATTTTTGGGGTAAGTATACTTGACCTAAAAATTATTTACATTTTCGGGTTCAGTATCCATCTAACAACTAACGCTAATGTATAATTTACGTTAGTTAGAAAAGAAAACGGTTGATTATTTTCTGCAACTGATAATTTAACGAATGCTTTCTCTCACCGCCAAGCTAGTAAAAGAATACGATAATTAAAATCTATGTGCGTATTTCTTGATCCCACGACCTATCGGAAAGCGCTTATTTCATATCCACTGAGCTAGCATCGCGCCATTAACTCATATTCGTTCTGGTTTAATCAGTCAAGTAGCTGGGAATCCTAGGTCATTCAATTTCACCAGCTCAACCCTACCACAGCAGTGGGGAGCGGCCGCTCAGACCGCCGACCACAGTACGCCGCCGTACATCGCTTAGTGGAGGTATCGAGACGTATACTCACTTACTACGTAACTTACTTACTTGCCAAAATGTGCGGTGATATGGGCAAGGCTGTCCTGAGGGCGTTGACGGGAGCGCTGTTGTGTGGATTGGTGTCTGATGCCTATTTGCAGGTTAGTTACCAAAAAAAGTTTTTGACATTTTATGCGATCCTAAATTATCAAACGTTTAAAGACTAAAAGTCAAAAGTTTAGGCAAGTGCAGTGATTAGCCTAATCCCATCATAGTAGTATTTAACCAATGTCGATTTTTTAGTAACTGGGTACCTAATAATTATACTTGTGTATTAATGTTAACCGATATTCTTGTCAAAAAAAGAAGAAAAATTTAGATTAATTTTAATGGGCAATGATACAAAAAAATATCAGTATTTAATTAATTTAATTTAAAAGTTTGTTTGAAATGGTAACAAAATACTTGTGCCAAATCAAAATATGTTTTTAAATACCTATCTTCATACATCTGGAGTACATGACTGGTATCCATAGTCCTCGAGGGAAATGTATCATTGTGACAACAGAGATATTGGTATCACGTTATTGACTTAACCGCGTTTGAGCGCAATATTTGCTTGCTCTCATGTCAGGATAATGCTGTCACTAGTCCATAATTTGGCAACGCATCAATTAATAAACTAGAAAATATTGATTTTGGTATGAATGGGCCTGCTTGACCGAAGTGATAATAGGACAAGGAGGTAAAAGCAAGCGTATTCCTTTTTAAAAGGTCAGCAGCGCACTTGCGTTGCTCCTCTAGTGTTGCTGGTGTCCATGGGCAGCGGAAATCGCTTACCATCAGGTGATCCGTCTGTTTGTCTGCCTCTATCTCATAAAAAAAGGACCCGCACAGAAGACCGGCCTGAAGCAGCGCCTGCGCTGTGTTTCGCTGAGTGAGAGTACCGTACGCTCAATCGGGGGAAAGAGCTTCAAAAGGTTGGCAGCGCACTTCTGAAAAAATCCACTGGTGTGAAAAAAAAAAACAAACTTTAGCCGGAATACGACAAAAAATTTCGAACTCCCATACTATATCGATAGCGTGATCAGTCTGATTTGTATGAAAACTAAAAAAAAGACATAATTCGACCCATACTCGTATTTCTAGGAGAAAGCTGTTCACTTACAGATTCTAAGTCGAGCTTAAAAATTTGTATGGTGTTTAAAAATTTACCTTCTACTCGTATAAATTTACTTTAAAATAATTTGGTCACAGTATTAAACGCGATTGGCCCTTCGCCGTGTCTGCTTTAGGAATAAGGCCAAACCAGTCGTTTAGGTTTACGCAACAACCTAGTATAAGTAGATTTGACAGATTAAAATACAGGTATTTGTGTTCGAGCGTGTTTCAAAACGCTATTTTATGTATTTTGCAAGAGTATTTTTAGCTCTCGTTTGGAAAGGCTAGATTAATTTTAATTTACATTGCATCAGTAATTAAATTAAGTAAGGAAACCAATTTACCACTAGAATAGTTTATACGGTTTGTATGTGTTAGGTGCCAGACGAGAAGACGGATCACCTGATACGGAAATAGACACCTGTATCACCAGTAGAGCCACAAGTGCGCTGCCAACCCCATTTCCCACCAATTGGGCCTCTTATTTGAAATAAAAAACTGCATATTTAGGTAACTATAAATTACCGTACCCTATTATTTTGATTATTGCTATTTCAATACAATTTCGTGCTAACTCGAGTTACCCCCTAGAATCTCCGTTTTGCCCCTGCGGGGTAATTACCCCCAAGTTAGGTACCACTGCAATATGGCAGACTATGAAAATTGAAGAAATTTGATTTTAATGTATAAAATAGTATGATTTCAGATTGACAGATGATTTCAGACTCTGATTCATAATCATGTAAAGTAAACTGACAGATGTCAATGACGAGTTTCTAAGCATATTGACATTTTGCATGTGTCAAATTGAGTGATAATGTATGGGGATGACACATTGACATCTGTCAGTTATAAGTATAAAATCTTAGTTGTCACACTCTCGCATTAGGTATGAATGGCCTGCTTGACGAAGTGATAATAGGACAAGGAGGTAAAAGCAAGCGTTTTTTTAAAAGGTCAGCAGCGCCGTTGCGCTCCTCTAGTGTTGCTGGTGTCCATGGGCAGCGGAAATCGCTTACCATCAGGTGATCCGTCTGTTTGTCTGCCTCTATCTCATAAAAAAAGGACCCGCACAGAAGACCGGCGACTGAAGCAGCGCCTGCGCTGTGTTCGCTGAGTGAGAGTACCGTACGCTCAATCGGGGGAAAGAGCTCAAAAGGTTGGCAGCGCACTTCTGAAAAAATCACTGGTGTGAAAAAAAAAAACAAACTTTAGCCGGAATACGACAAAAATTTCGAACTCCCATACTATATCGATAGCGTGATCGGTCTGATTTGTCTGAAAATTAAAAAAACGGCCAAGTGCGAGTCGGGCTCGCGCACAAAGGGTTCCGTAGCAGCAACTATAATAAACTTAACCAAAATACAGTTAAATCAACCTATCTCAAAAAACTATAAGAGATACTTTGATCAAACCAAAATCGTTGAAAGAGTTATATTAGCATGCATCACCTCTATTTTTTTTAGAATTTTATACCCCGTAGTTATAAAAATAGAGGGGGGGGGACCATACTTTTTACGACTTTGAGAGCTGATATCTCAAAAACCGTCACTTTAAGAAAATATGTTTTTTAGAAAACTTTATATCATTTTTAAAAGACCTTTCCATTGATACCCCACACGGGTATGTACACGAAAAAAAAATTTCATCCCTCAGTACATGTATGGGTGGGCCCCACCCCCAATTCTTTTTCTTTACTATTTAGTGTATATTTTTGTAGCTGGTCATACAACACATATTCCCATCAAATTTTCATCACTGTAGTACTTATAGTTTCCGAGTAAATCGGCTGTGACAGACGGACAGACGGACAGACGGACAGACGGACAGACGGAGACGGACATGACGAAAACTATAAGGGTTCGTTTTTGCCATTTTGGCTACGGAACCTAAAAAAAGACATAATTCGACCCATATTTCTAGGAGAAAGCTGTTCCCTTACAGATTCTAAGTCGAGCTAAAATTTGTATGGTGTTTAAAAATTTACTTCTACTCGTATAAATTTACTTTAAAATAATTTGGTCATAGTATTAAACGCGAGGCCCTTCGCCGTGTCAGCTTTAGGAATAAGGCCAAACCAGTCGTTAGGTTTACGCAACAACCTAGTATGAAGTAGATTTGACAGATTAAAATACAGGTATTTGTGTTCAAGACGTGTTTCAAAACGCTATTTATGTATTTGCAAGAGATTTTTAGCTCTCGTTTAGAAAGGCTAGATTCATTTTAATGTAATTGCATCAGTAAAATTAAGTAAGGAAACCAATTTACCACTAGAGATAGTTTATACGGTTTGTATGTGTTAGGTGCCAGACGAGAAGAGGATACCTGCTACGGAAATCAGACACTGTATCACCAGAATAAGGCCACAAGTGCGCTGCCAACCCAGACATTTCCCACAATTGGGCCTCTTATTTAAAATAAACAAACTGCATTATTAGGTAACTATAATTACCGTACCCTAATTTGATTATTGCTATGTCAATACTATTTCGTGCTAACTCGAGTTAACCCCCTAGAATCTCCGTTTTGCCCCTCGGGTAATTACGCCCAAGTTAGGTACCACTGCAATATGGCAGACTATGAAAATTGAAGAAATTTGATATTAATGTATAAAATAGTATGATTTCAGATTGACAGATGATTTCAGACTTGATTCATAATCATGTAAAGTAAAGAACTGATAGATGTCAATGACGAGTTTCTAAGCATATTGACATTTTGCATGTGTCAAAGTGAGTGATAATGTATGGGGATGACACATTGACATCTGTCAGTTATAAGTATAAAATCTTAGTTGTCACACTCTCGCATTAGGTTTAAATCTGTAATGTTAGTGTTATGGATCTTTTATTAAATAAATAGATAAATTACAACGCGATATTGTTATTATATCCTCTGTGCTACCGTGCCAGTACATTATTACAGTTGGCTAGTTTATAAGATCAGATTTAACGAATTAAGTAGTTACTCCAGTGGGTGGGGTGCTTGCAAACAATCTCCAGGGGAGGATTTTACCCTTCGAAAGAACATAAATTCAAACTTGGCTCAACCTTGTCCGCTTTTTAATTATTCCCTTTTCAACGTTTAATAGGAAAGTTTCCAGGAAAAAACAGAGGAGTTTTAAGTTATTAGTGAGCTTGGTTGCAGACTACTTTATGTTACTTTTATATCCTACAAGTACAGCGAGGATGATTATAGTATATTCCAATTAAGTATGAAGTCTCTATAGTCTGTTTCAAAATTATGATGTCCCTTTGGGACATTCGAAGAACGTAACTGTGCTCGTTACGCGTGCGTAACGCGCGAGATCTATAGATCGAAATCAATATTATTTTTGTACTTGGTTGTAAATCATCCTTTGAAAAAATACAATTATTCAAAAATACCTACAATTAATTCACAAGCAAAATAAAATAATTGTTTGACGCAGTAGTGCTCAAATTCATCTAAACTTCAAACTTTTTTTTTTTTTGCGCGATTACGGTTTACGTGCTATGGTTTATGTTTTACTTTTAAACATAGAGACGTGGCCTGAAAGTATTCAGTTATTTAAACCGATCATTCGAATTTTTAAAAATTCGAAAATGAATCTAGCTACTATATACTATAGTACAATGGGGTACTATAGCTGAAAATAACTATGATGCATTTTATAATGAAAAGTACAGTAATTTTGCAGGTAACCTTTCACGTACAGATATACTTAAAATATATCCTTAAAACTATACTTAACAATCCAATCGTGCATTTCTTTGTACCCAAAAAATAATTTTGGAAGTTTTGTATGTCTTAAAGCGTTCTTTCGACAATTTCTATTAACCCATAGTAGGTTGAAAGTCGATTCGATTTAAAATTAGTTACAAATCGAGGAATTGATGCTGCTGAGAATCGATTTTCTAAGGGTGTTGCCCTAGTACTGAACTATTGACATCTTTCCAAAGGGACATCATAATTGGACTAGACTGTAATGAAAGATGACAACAAAGATTTAATATCATAGATATGCCCTGACACCTAAAAAACGAGGGCAATATTTTGATGACATGACGTGTGCGTGTCATCGAAAGTCACTGTCTATGAGAATAAATAAGGTCAGCAAAATTTTCATACTGGAAAATAAAAATAAAACAATTCCTAAATTTAAAAGCTTTAAAAATTTTTATTTCTAAATGTTTACACTACATTTTATCTATTTATTCAAATAAATTACTCTAATCACAGAGCGAATATCGGATTTGATCACCAAACCACATAAAGGGTGGTGATTATGCCTAATCCCATCATAGTAGCTATGACTTGATTTCTATAATAAAGGCCTTTGACCTACTATTCCTTAACTCTTTGAACGCCATGGGGGTCACCGGTGACCGGCAAACAATACTTTTTCTATAGTGTCTGTAATGTGGCAGTCAAACGCTTAAGAAAAATTATGAGTAATATTTACTATACCTTAATAATTAATTAATAATTAACACAACCCCACATTTAATGTCCTGACTCCGTACTAAGTAGCTTAAGCACTTGTGTTATAGAATAAGACAACAGAAGAAATACAAATATAATACTTTTCACTTTACGCCGACCTAGGGGAGTCAAATATAAATCATTTTCTTTGAAATGAGAAGAGAAAATTCGGCCTAAATGTCCAGGTAACAGTATTCATCCCCTTCGATCCCGCTGGATAACTTTGATCAATTTTTCTTTTAAACGCGGATCTTGCGCAAATCATAAAATAATAAACGTTCACTTAAAAATAATACGTAATTATTATATGCATGTTTATTGATTTCTAGTCGAAATAAAATTGCTATTTATATCTGACCGCTATTTAAAACAATGCTATAGACTGCTTGACGCTACCGTACTTTTCCCGTTATTGTAAACCATTAACAAATGAGCTGTTATCAACTGAGTTCTGAGTACTACAGCGGTCTAAGTATATTGGCCACCGAGATAATGATGTTGTCTCGTTTTGTCTCACAGTAATTGCCAATACTACTCTCTCTGTCACGCGCTGGCCGATCAGACGTTGATAATTTGTCAACAAAATAAAATAAATTAAATTATTGATGAAATATAAATACTTACGAGTGAAATGTAACACCATTCGCTTTATTTGAATTTGTAGTATTTTTTTGGCACAATAAAAAGGCACATGAAGGCATTTTGAGTGCGTTTTCCTGTCAAAAATCTAGGCAGCTGTGTCGTCCAACTGTCACCGAGTGCAAACGGCGACTAATTCGTGCTAATCCCAGTTGAGTTAAGCTAGGTTATTTGAGGTGCGACTCAAATCGGCGCGGTCAAAGTATGGCGAGGGCATATCTATGATTTAAATCTTTGGATGACAATAGTTCAGTACTAGGGAAGTACCCTTAGACATCGATATGCAGCGGCATCGATTATCGATTTGTAACCAATTTTAATCGTATTAACTTTTAACAACTAAGGTTTATAGAGATTGTCGAAAGAACTTCTTTTGGCATTACAAACAAAACAAAAAACGTCACTCAACAACAAACAAACTGAAGCAAAACGCGTAACGTCGTGTTGTATACCTATAGTCCGCGGCATCTAACAATAGCGATGACCGTTAGTTTGCGCACTTGTAAAAAATATGACTTTCTACTAAAATTAGTTTCTGCGCACTCAAAGTCACCGCAGTGTATGTTCTTCGAAATGTCCAAAGGGATTTCACAAATGAAACAGACTTATAGTATCTAGACCTTACTCCTCGATTGTACTTATCTTTGATCGTCTTCATAATTTGTTCGTATTATAATAAAAACTGGTGCTCTAAATCTATTAGTTTTAAACCAAGCCAATAGATGGCGCCCCGTTGGTCTAGTGGTTTAAATACCGGGCTGTTATCTTGCGGTCGGTTCGATTCCCGGGTCGAGCAATAGAATGTTTCGAATTTTTCTAACTTAGCTCAGGTTTGTCAATCCGCATTAGGCAAGCGTGGTGATCACAGAGTAACTTATAATATATCGGTAATAGAGAGATCAGTCGCGAAATTGTTCAGCGCCATCTAGTTAAAATATTACATACCACTATTATCTATCTACATACGTACGTAGTGTAGGTTGGGTAGGTATATATAGGTCATTTAGGTATTCATATATTATATCTTATTATGCTGAATTTCAACAGAGACTTTTTGGTGTCCTTTGGGGTTTTTTTGAAATCAAACATTGTTTTTGATAATCTAAAATTAGTTCATAGTCTAAAACTATGTTAGATTTTACGAATCCCACCAAAATGACACCAAAAAATCTCTTGTTGAAAATAATATATAGGTACAAAGATAACACAGGTTTAAATTAATGTTTTTTATTTTGTCTTTTATAATATTCCATTGCCTTTATTTTCATTGCAGTCATTGACAAGGGCGCTTTTCAGTAGAATCATTAGCATTCCAACCCTTTATTACCCTTATTGTGTAGATAGTTATATGCTCCTAGTTATACTTTCGTCGCAATGAGTTTGGACGAGTTTTGAACTTAGCAGGTGGGTGGATAGACATTTGGTTATGTAATTAAACATTGTTATGCAACAGCGGGTGTAAGGGGGTGAACGAATACCATTCCGCCCCAAAAGCCAATCTCACATGCACGCAGTGCATCCTGCCAAATAGCGAACTAGGCTCTGGCGACCGACTGATGGTGGTATAACGGATAACCATCCAAAATCTCAACGTAGCAAATTAACAGCCCGGTGACGGGCAGCAGCGTCACCAGGGCAAATAGTCTTCAATTCCGGGAGACGAGAGCGGGTGGGTTAGGCAGAGGTCCAATGTCCAGGTGATGATGCTGTGGTCGATATATAAAGCGGCAATCGGTGTCCAGGTAACAAAAACAGTCTTCAAGAAGAAAAAAGCCACGAAAAACATCCAAGCAAACGCACACAATTCGAATTTGAAAGCAAACGAAAAGAGAAAAAATTTGCACTAAATTTGTGACAACTCGAGTGACGTGTCAATGTCAGGCGGCGCGCTCCATTCAACGTAATTTACAGGTTATTGTTTATGTCACTATTTTAATCTGCATGACAACTTAATAAGATACTGCATAGTACTGAACGTAAAATAAGTAATTAACGTCATCTAGCAAGAAAGTTCAGTACTTATTCTGATCATGATTCTCCATACAAAAATGAATAATACTGAGTGAACGCACACTGGTGGTGATTAAGCCTAATCCTTCCACCTTTGCCCTGCACTGGGACAGTGTGTAGGCTGAATACTTTACTTTTTTACAATAAATGGCGCTGTACGTATGTTACATTGTCTAAGTGTTTTGGCTTTGTTACTTATAAGTCTTTTTGTTGTCCAGGGAAAATACCTCTTATTATTTAAATTAGGGATGAGTGAGATTATTATAAATGTAAGGAGTAAACAAAATCAGGACGCTCCAAGCTATCGGGAGATAGCAGTTCGGATAAGTTACACGTGTTATTGTGATTCTGTAGAACACGTGGTTAAAGGGGTGTTAATGTTCACAGATACACCCTGTACAGCTCTTTGCCAATACATTATGTATTATGAGTAGGTAGATTAAATCAAACCCACATATTGTACCTTACACATCAAACAGAGAAAGCCAAACATGTTCAGAGAACATTCCACACGCCAAAAATAACAACCACCCCATACTTTCGCCCTCACATTCCGAATCCATATTTCAACAAAGTTTTTGATATAATTGGTGTTTGAACTACCGACGGCGATAAAGGGCGGGTCACTCGCGATGTTAAAATAGATATTTTAGTAGCAATAACTTCGGCCCTCATAAGGGAACACTAACTTTTGCAATTTTCCTTTCTCCGACTTTCCCCCGGGCCTACAAAGGCGAATTACTGTTGGTTAAATTTACTCTCATTTTCGCCGGGATGCCTGTTTTTTAGTTTTATTTCTTTGATCAAGCTCTTCAAAGTGGAAATTGTTTCAAACTTGGCCCCGGCACCAAATTGGTATTCAGCAGTAATTTTACAAATTCGCACCTTGGACTTGGAGTTTTTTGCGCCCTCCGACTATATTGAGTTGTAGAAATGTAAAATTGGTTTGGCTCTTAGACTGTGCAGACGTTTTTTGTTGAAGAGTAACTTTGGTAAAGTGGGACTTAAACAAGTTAATTAAAAGAGTTGAAAAAAACGGCCGAGTATAATATTCCGAGTATAATTTTCGTACTTGGCGACCCGCTTAGCGCACTGGTTGAGCTCAGCGGGTTGTACGAGTAGGTACGATTCCCACACTAACATAAATATTTTGTTGATGAAACAGATATTTGTGTTTGTTCTGTGTTGTGTGTGTTGTATCTATGTAGTATATCCCATCATAGTAGCGATGACTTGATTTCTATGATGGGGCCTTTGCGCTGTAGTGGAATAGTATGTAACTACCAATACTTTAACTTTACTAGGTGTTTGTAGGTACCGTCGTTGTAATCGTTGTTTAATTAGGTACCCAAAAAAATAATGCTATTTTTTTTTGTTACAGCAAGAACAGCCATACGAACAAGAGGCAGTTTATCGTCCAGTAAGCGCAGCCGAAACCCTCCATCATGTAAGTGCATTGAATTATCCTACCAATTTTAACGAAACAATTAAAATACCTAGGTCATGTAAATGACTTAGCACGATAGCAGCTACAAAAAAAATTTGCAACTAATATATGGGTGTAAAATGTACTCGGGTGGAGTAACAGAGGATGACTTGAAAAGAGATGGATGGATTGTGTGAAGAATGATATAATTAGAAAGGGGGCAGATGATCCGACGGCGAATAACAGGGACGAATGAAAGTAGAAGACATACTTTACTGCGCCGACACTGAATTGCACACTTAACTTTATGCAATTTTTGACAATTTTGCCGTTCCTCTACCAAAAATGCGTATATCACGGCCTTTAATTCGTGAAGTCTCATTTTGTAAAATAATAGAAAATCCTTTCATTATTATTATTTTTAATATAATTTAGAACCATAGAATAAACATCTGAGTGGTTGTGATGGGACAAAACGAAGTAATCTAAGTATTAACACTACTTTACGTACACAGTGCGTTCCGTTTTTGGTAGCGCCTACCGAATGACATTGTTCTTTTTCTACATTCGAAATTATATGAGTCTATTATACTCATCACGTATATTTTTTCATTGCGTAAACCATGATTTCCCACGTTTTGATTTCATGAGTCCAAAGAAGAAAGTGTCTGAGGTTTAAATTAAAGTTATGTAGGAGTTTTGTGCGGTTGTGATCACAAATCCGCTTTAGGCAAACGTGGTAATTAAGCATAATCCCATCATAGTAGCGATGACTTAATTTCTATGATGGAGGCCTTTGTCCTGCAGTGGGCTAGTATAGGCTGATACTATACGGAGAGGGAAACAAACACAGACAAGACAAACGCCCCGTTGGTCTAGTGGTTTAAGTATCGGGTCGTGATTTTGGGGTCCCGGGTTCGATTTCCGGGCCAGGCATGAGTAATGTTGCGAATTTTTCGAACATAGCTCGAGTTTGTGATCACCAATCCGCATTAGGCAAGCGTGGTGATTTAGCCTAATTCCATCATAGTAGCGATGACTTGATTTCTATGATGGAGGCCTTGTGTGAGAGTCTATAGTTTGATACTCACTTACGGTCAGGAAACGTAGCAGTGCTCCAGTTAGCCAGTAAGCTCGCTATGCGTGAGCGCAGGGATTATCTTCGCCCAACCCACTGTGTAAGCGATTAATGCGTAGCGCTGGTACACCGGAAAATTCGTCGCCCGTACATTGTTAGCTGTAAGCCTAGCTTGAAATTATCAGGAAATCGTACCGTACATTGTTAGCTGAATCTAGTACGAAATTATTAGGAAATCGTAACGTGAACGCTTTGTGCCCACGCTAGTAACTTAGCACGAAGCACTTTCTGACGTATCGTACCTTCAAAAATGTATTCGGTACATCATCATTCCGTTCAGACTATTCATATTGCATAAGTTTTGATATTTAGTTTTATAGTTATGGATATGATAATGATAGTTGAATAATCTGTGGATTGGCTAACCTTTCTAACGTATGTGTGATTAATTTTTGTTCTGCTTATGTACGATATTCATTTTCTTACAAATTGTTTACCATACGCATACGGTACGAATTCTGTGTAATATTCGTGCTAGGCGTACAGATCTTTGGAATTTGCTACCAAATCATAATATACGATGGTTAAGAGTCAAATAAATAATAATTATACTTTTTAAAGTTTAGACTCTACCAATTTATTGTGACAAATATGATCACATTTTACCTTTGACTATCAAATTATTAAAATTTGTTGCGAAATTAATTGATTTTCATGTTTTTGTTTAATCGATTATGAAAAATCGATGTAACGAAATAAAGAAAAATCTACCATTTTTAACACACACACTGAAGACTGGCTGGCGTGAAGCAGAGACACTACTGATTACCATCAGGTGATCAGTTTGCTCGTCTGCTACATAAGACTAAAAAAAAACCTATAATTTTGTCACGTATTGACTTCGGATAGTTATACCACGTTATACCGCTATTAATAAATAGGCAGTTTCTAGTTACATGACGGCAGTATTTCCAAACTGGAAGTACACTACCGTCTAGATCGGAACTCAGTGCTCCTGCGCAACTCGTCGGCCGTGGCGCGGGCCGTTGCCCCCTCTCACTATCCGTAGCAGTGGCGTAACATCGACATATGAGTTGAGAATGTCACCTTTGGCGAAATGGCGTCAATAATTAGCTGGCTTTTTTATTTTTTATTGATTTAATGGGCAGACGAACGTCGAGCATGCGGCCGATTTGATGGTTAATGGTAACTGCCGCTCATAGACATCAACAATGCTATCCGTAGTAGTGGCGTAACACGACATATGAGCTGTGAATGTCACCTTTGGCAAAATGGCGCCAACAACTAACTGGCTTTTTTTATGATGTAATAGGCAGACGAGCATGTGGCCCATCTGATGCTAAATGATAACCATGCCGAGGCTGAGTCATGCCGCTTCACCCCTGTAATATATACAGGGTGTATCTTAAAGATAACTACTCAAAAAACATTGGAATGTTGTATGTATGTCAAAAAAAATACAACAAAATAAATAAATACAATAACATATTTGTATTTTTAGGGAAAATGTTTTTTTTATTAAATATTTGCCGCTATTTTTTTCTTATTTTATTTTGTTCTATCTGTTTGTCCACGTCCTCTACCAAGCACTCTGAATAACATTTGTTAATTATGACTTTTAGAAATTTGCATTTAAAAAAATCTACTTTTCGTACAAAGTCATTTCATTATGTATTTTAAAAAGTCGTTGAATATTGTTGGGTTGTAAGCTGTTCACAGTATCAGCTTGTGTATGAAATAGTTTTTTCTTGTAGTGTGTAAAATGTCCTCAATCAACTTGATACCAGTTAACTTGATACCATTAAGCTCACACAAAAAGGTTACATAAGAAACACCTGCATGTTGAAAGCTCTAGAACTGGGTCAAGTTCATACTTATGTAAGTATGAGCATTTAACTCGTTCGTTACGGAGTATAGTGATGCCCGCTTTTTATCACTCGAGTCACTTTGATTATTAAACGTGGGAGAGCCACGCTTCGGAATGAATGGGCCGACTCGACCGGAATGATACCACGCTCTCATAGAAGTTCGGTGTGAAGTAGCATCTGCGCTGTGTTTCGTTGAGTGAGGGGTACCGGAGGCTCAATTGGGGGAAAGGGAGTTAAAGGTTGGCATCGCACTTGTGAATCTTCTGGTGTTTCAGGTGTCCATGAGCAGTGACTATCACTTACCATCAGGTGATCCGTGTGCTCGTCTACCACTTATCACATTAAAAACGTCACGTGCACAAATAAGGTATACAACCTTATTCAAATATGAACCTTATAGTCTGGGAATAAGAGTCGAGGTGTTTACATTTTTTAAGCGCCTGTATCTACTTTACTGGCTGGAAATTATAAAGTAGAAAAAGCTTCGTCGTGCCCTTAAGCAGATTCAGGGTGGATTTGCGTTCGGCGTGGCAAGATAAGTTCATAGTCATAGTCATAGTCATAATATTTATTGCTTTCACGTAGAACAATAAGGTCTTAACATAAAATATACAGTCCTGGACATGAACCCCATGGATGGATGTTTGGCAGCAATAGGGCTCTATAGCCATCTTCGTTGGTGTGGAGTCCCATCAACCTCCTAGCGCTGCAACTATCATCTTTGAAACAGCTGTGGCCAATGATGTACCCACTTTATTTTTTTTTACATACACTTACCTACTACGAAATCAGCTCAAAATTAGTTATTGTTTGAATTTAGTTATTTCTCACTCAAGTGCCTACCTTAAAACTGTACTTTTGTCGCATCACTAATCACAAAAATCCGATTGTCCGTGCGTTGTGACACAGCTTATTGTGCTTGTTAACGAACGGTAATGGATGCAAAGTTTTTAGCTCAAAACGATGCTTTGTGATTTAGTCAAGTTGTTAAAAACATCAGTTAATTGTTGTTTTGAACATGTTGAGTAAAATTTGATGGTTTTACTCTTGACCTCAATTAATGTCTTTAAACGTTTTAGTGTGATGAAGGTTTTTTTTTTCATTATACATACTCTTTCCTAGCCAAGGGTATACTTATAATAACATTAGTAAAATGATCTAGAATAACTAACTAACTAAAGTTATAAGAATCTTTATTAAGATGATTGACTGTGAAAAGACGTGTCCTATATAGTCACAGTTACTGAAATTTGAGACATCAAATAATTCAAAAAAGACCCTAAGTCGTTGAAATGCTACACATCAGCTCATTATTTTGGTGACTGTGCTTTTGACTGTCTTCGGCTCCAAACGTAGTGCAAATGAATAAAGACCATATAGTAGATAAGGTCTACACTACTTCTTACCTTATGGACAACCATACATTACTACAAAGTAATGTACAGATAACCACACATCAGGTAACCACAACCTGCCAAATTTCCTCAATGGATATTCAACCTAATGTGTATGATAGTAAGATGAGAGTATACTTTGATGAGTGATTGTACGTACATTATGGTTGTAACAGGTTTCCGGAAAAATTTAACCTGGTACAAAAGGTTAAGGTTCGAGTAAACTCAAAATAACTCTCAAATCTGTTGTTCCAGCGCTACCACGTGTACCCTCACGACTTCCGTCCTCAACAAGTGTACAAGAAACCGCTGAGAGAGCACGAGAAGCCTCAAGACCTTCGCAACGTGCCAGGGATACCAGGGGTAGACTTCCCGATCTACCACGAGGTTCCAGAGACCAGCTTCTCGTGCAACCATGTGCCAGTGCGGCCTGGGATGTACGCCAATGTTGAGACTGGGTGTCAAGTGAGTACCATGTTATTTATTTTTGTTAATAATATGATGACTAGAACCAGCATACCACAATGGCACGCTACCATTAAATGCGCCAGACAATCACAGTACCAATTAACCTGATCTCAAACTAGGGCAACCCCTGTACTATGAGTACCAGATGACGATATTTAACTTGGGGCGTCAACCCTGAACATCCAACCCCGAGAAAACTTAGAAAATGTCGTTTCTTAAATTGATTTGACCGGGAATCGAACCCGGGAATCGCGCTTAGGGCGGACACCTTAGCCACTGCGCCATCGAGGCCGTCAATGGCACGCCATCATAAAAGCACAAAATAATAATATCCTCCTAACCTATATTTTGGCTATGGCGACTAATCTCAAAGATGACCCATCGACGCAGGACATTTATAGTTCACCAATGTGACACGACTGAAGAAGGATCAGGCGTAGAACCAATAAAAAGGTTAGCGCACTTGTGACTCCACTGGTGTTGCATTAGTCCATGGGCGGCGGCAGTTGCTTACCATCAAGTGATCCGCCTGCTCGTCTGCTACCTTTCACATGAAAGGGACAAAGTGATAGTTTTCGATAGCGAGGATAGTATTTCTGAGTATTTCAAACTCATGGTAAGGCTACAGGCGTAGAACCAACAAAAAGGTTACGTACTTTCTGAGGCACAGGGGTTCAAGACCGCCATCTTCCAGAGTTCCAGACCTCGAGCTTACACTGAGACTTTCTTAATAGACAAAAATTAGGTACAAATTTTGACCCAAGCGCCGTCGCTTTAAAGTGCGTCTTCCTACCCACTGCGACACTGAGACAGTCATAAATGCACTATGAAGGTTACGAAACAGCAAAGTGATTCATGCGTACAGAGTGAACTGCCAAATTGCGTTCCCATGCTAATGAAGCCCCTGGCTCAGCGATAAATCACTCGGATATTGCTGACCAACGGGGAGGTAAGGTGAGGTAGGTACTTTGCATGTTAACGTGGTTCAGCAAACTATCCAAGATACCTACGAAATAAAAATACCAGGAAATGGCGGTTGCATCTATGATTTGCTAACTGATGATTTTAAGATCATATAGTACAGCCGTTCTCCAGTACAAAAAGAGAACCCTTATCAATGTCTATGGCTTCTGTAAACATATCAAGGATTTGCCAATCATACAGTTTAAAAAGAAACTCAAAATGTGGTTAATTGAAAGGATGATATACTCAACACAAGAATGGCTGAGAGAGAAATAGTATTTATTAATTAATTCATTTCCTGACATTTCTTGACAATTTTATATAAAATTAATTGATATTATTGACTGATAAATTTTTATGTATTCGACTGATGTAGGTAATTTAATTGTTTGTTGTAAATGTGATCTTTTTGTTAATTTTTATTTTTATTATATTAATGAATTCAATATTATTGTCAATGCAGTCTATTAACTTAATTAAAATCAAAATAATATTATGTGTTTACATGCTTTAGTTTCTAGCAGAATGTGCTGTTCAACCAAATATATAAGACCTCGACATAATTATGTACCACATTTTATGCAAATAAAAGATTTATTATTATTATTATTATTATATCTGTAGGAACCTTTTCCTTATTTTATAAATTAAATATTTCTATATCCTAAAAAACGCGCCCAGACGTTCCGTTATATTCTAAAGTCCAGAAAACAAACACAGAAATATTTAGTACAAAAAGTTGTCTTGTCAATGGACCTTGTCACAATACATAATGTATAAGAAAGTAGAAGTCGTTCTTATACATATGTATTGTGACAAGGTCCTAAAGCATATACATATTTTTGGAGATGACTGTATCAGTAACTTGCCATGCATAATTTAAAGGCGATTGCTGAACTGAATTGACTAAGGTTGTAAAAGCCTAAAAACTCAACCGTATTTTTAATTTTGTAGGAATTTCCTTATCGTTTATGCATGAAGAAGTATCCTAGGTTTACTGCCGAAGTAAATTAACTTGGCGCCTATCGAACTATAGCGATAATTAACGCGCTACAACCGGCCATGTTTAAACATGAACCAGCGAGTTAGCGTTATGATCATCCTGGAACCGTGGCGCAGTCAAATTTACGACAGTGAAGCATCTCCAACTAATTATGAACCAAATTCTAAATCCATACTAATATTATAAATCCGAAAGTAACTCTGTCTGTCTGTCTGTTACTCTTTCACGCCAAAACTACTGAACGGAAATGAAATTTGGTATACAGATGATCTAGACCCTGAGAAAGGACATAGCCTACTTTTTATTGCTAAAAGGGGGTTGTAAGGGGTTAAAAGGGGGGTAAAAAGTTACTTTTCCACGCAGACAAAGTCGCGGGCGGCCGCTAGTCACTGTATAAACGTGAATCAGCTCATTTAGAATTATGTATGATCATCATGGAACTACGCCATATTAAAGTGTAAGTAACTCTCGAGAGTGTGGTTAATCGACACAAATCATAGTGACAGCTAGGCGAATCAAGGCGCGGCATATTTTAATTTGGCACTGAAATATTTTTCAAAATAAATAATACCCTACTTAAATGTTCTGTTACCCTTTTTAGTCGCCCCAAGTTACTTTGGTATACTCAAGTAAGTATATTATATATCGCTTTTTAACTATTTTATTATATATTCAGATATTGCTGATAGTGTTGAATAGATTTATTTATTTACAAATGTCCCAAGAATGTCCAAATATAAATAATCTATTATTTTGACACATTTAAATAAGATCGAATCGCGAGAGATCGAGAATTATCTAGTGAATTGATGAATTTTAAATACATCATGTAAATAATAATCTCTTTAAAAGTGTACTAAAATGTTAGCTTACAAAATCTAGGAAACCGGTCAAAAGTCAAATTATTAAAGATCCATAATGTAATAATAATGTTTTAAAAAATGCCCTAAAATATCAATTCACAAATCTAGAAACTTGGTCAGAAGTCAATGCTTAAAGTCACAGTCATTTCTTCACTGTCACCACGTTTACACTGTGAGTGGCACCTTGGCTCCCTGCCGAGGCCGGTTTTTTGCCATTAATTTGAATTGCAGATCACTGCCACTCATTGCGTAATTTGAACTTATCTTTGCGGAGTACCCAATTGGGTTAACACTGAAGATACTACTACCTGGTGGCTTATAATGAAGCCGCCCCGTAACGAATGAGAATATACCTACCTGTCGCATTCATACAAAAGCGCGTACAGTTGCATGCGAAAGGGAGGTAACTCCGATTCGGTCTTAACGCCCGCTTGAAATTAGGTTAGCTGCACCCACTCTGGTGGTGATAGAATATATCGTTTTAATTTGGATACTGATTGTAACTTTAGTGGTTGTTTTCGGGAAGCCCTCCTTATGGTAATCATGTGTGCAACCCTTTTAGCAAATTAAGTTGTTGAGTATTTTTTAATACCGTGAAGTGTGCCCATACCGAGTTAACGATGAGAGAAGTAAGAAGGATTTTTTATGTTTAAGGCTTGTACAGTGGCCAGCACATCAAGTTACTACAATCTGTCAAATTTCCTCAGTTGATTTTCAACCAAACACGTTTGACATAAAAGTGAGGTTCGATTGAAGAAATTTGACAGATTGTAGTAACTTGATGTGCAGGCCACCGTACATGCGCCAACGGCCTTGACCAAAGAGAGTACTCGCGGCCGCGTATATCAAAAAACAGAATATTATTAATTAAAAAATTATAAAGCCAAGAAACAAGAATTCCTCGTCAGGGATTGTAGTGTACATTATATTGTATTATAAAAAAAAAACAGTCATCTGAACTGTTTAGTTTCGTAGTTTATCCAATATTTTGCATAAAATCGATGTTTACGTTATATTTTTTTCCTAATAAACTATAAACATTGAATAAAAATCCTCGTCAGAAATTCAAGATCGAAATCCAGTCTATAATATGTATTTTTTTTAGGTATCGTTCTTAACGATTAACCGAGTTTAAACATACACAAAAGTGCCCAATCCGCGCATGTGCAAGCCTTAAAGATAAGTAATCATTTAGTGATCAAGTTAAGCTAGAAAAAACGCGAGTAAATCCAGTTTGTTGAGCATAATTCAGCGATCCAGGATACTTAACTTATTTTTGACGTAAGTCGACTTACTGCTTTTACCGTTAGCGCGGCAGATCTATGGTCATTCGAAGATTTCATCTTGAATATCTTACCACTAATAGCAATCTTATTCAGACAATCATAGGATACATAAGCCGGCCATTAATTTAATTCCAAAAATCCGGTATCAAAACCGTCGGTTTCTCGCAATGAATCGTACTCATTACCCCGAATATGATTAAACATAATAACTCACTGCGAATGGCTGTGAGCTGAATCAATGCTCGGTCCGGCAGATTACGTCACAATGCATTAATCTTGGCAAATAAAGATGACAGATTGAGATCACGACCCCCAGTCACGAAGCTTGCGCAAACAGCCTGAGGTTTGGGACGCCTAAATTATGGAGCTAAATCTTAGCTTAAGCAATTCAGCAGTAATGAAAAGTTGGGTTATGATTACTTGAGTAGGTAATAGAACCTCGGGGACTACGGTGCGGCGACCTCCTCGTGTGGCCTCCCCGGTAGTATTTTCTTTCTGTTTGGAACTGCTACCGGAGGGGTCCTGGTGTCCCTGGGCAACGACGGGTAGCAATTGGCTTATCGCCATATTGCTACCCGACGGCTGACAGCTGCACTTTGAGGCCCAGCTCTGTCTGGGCCGGGGCCCTGTCCGGCGCCCTGTGAGGATCTCCTCCACTTTGGGCGCACCTTGACGTGGGCCCCACCGAGTGGGGCGCCTTCGGGCGCCACCCCCCACATCTTTTTGTGGGGGTCTTTAGTTGCTGGTCTGCGCTGCGTCCCACAGCCAGTGGGATGCGGCAAAGGCCGGCTAACCCCACCTCTCCGCCCAGCGACCGACTGCGCAATCCAGCGTAGCCGGCCGTGGGGCTGTCTGGTGGGGCAGTTTTTTTTGGAAGCCTGCAGGCACTCCCCCCCACCTTGCCCTGCAGCCAGTCGTCTAATGTGGATATTAAAGTTGATTGTTTTATTTGATTCATACTGCGTGTCAAAAAGAAGAGAAAGTTAGTTGACTATTGTGTAAATGGGAGTTGAGTTGAAGTAGTAAATGGTAAAGTGTACACCCAGCCCCATCTATTGGTACAAAGTAGAATTAATGTCCTGAAACGTAGTGGGAGTGGGCCATTAGTCTCATAATATAATTCAACTATACCTACTCCGTGAAGCAAACCAGTAACTCATATAAAAAAAAAATAAGTTAAAAAAATCAGTGTTGATATAGTCTTAGTTTGAAACCTTGCTCTTAGAATATTTAAATATGTTTATTGTATCAAATGTCAAAACAAAGGGTACGACTACTTAACTCGTATAATTGCGGTTACGCCGTCTACAAAGAATCATGCACAGTTTAATATGCACCCACCATTAAGTATTCCCCTTGTAAAATTTCACCTACAGTCACTGCATGTTAGGGGAAAAACATTTCCCTACGCAAACAACCCTAGCTAAATCAAACCAGAACGTACTTCATTGTACAGAGTAAATTTGTCGCAGTAGTGAACGACTCAAGTTTATTTTTAATCGAGTGACAAAGAAACAAATGTATTCGAATGAGTTCTGAGTTTAAATAACCGTCGCATAGACAACGACACCATTCGGAACAGATTCATCTAAGCCCGGATTCAACAACGCCTATAGTTTGGATTCAGCCCAACAAAGTAGGTACCTAAGCAAAAGTAAAAAAAAAGTATAAGAACGTTTCGGATATCGTTAGTAAGTACTATTTATTATTATATGTTCTTTCCTTCCAATATAATTATGTTTTCTCAATTAACGGGACGACCAAGGCGCGGCGAGGAATTTCGCTCTTATTTGTATATCTGTCCCTTCTTTTCTAATAATACGGACTTCTGTAATACGGACAGTTAAGGAGTGGAACTCCTTGCTGAGGCTTGTTTTTTCCGATCACTATAATCTGGACATCTTTAAGGCAAGAGTGAACAGGCATCTGTAGGCAAATACGTGTCATCTTATGCCTCATCGTCACTTTCCATCAAATGCGATTGTGGTCAAGCGTTGGATAAATAGTTTAATAAAAAAAACAATAATTTATAATTCTACACGATGTGCATATTGCAACTTCAACGTTATATATTTTGATAAATTTGCATAATGATATAAATTTTCTTCGATTCAATACGCGAGTGAAGAAAAATGTAAGTATTACATGTCACATCCCTAGGATATGCAGTTTGCACCCTAGGGCAGCGATTAATATTAACGCCTTTTGTCAGCAAAGGGCTACAGGGAAACAAAACCCTTTGTTTACCAACGCCGCAGGCTCCGCCGGTGAAATGTCACTCATACGATTTCATGCCCTTAAGGCTTAGAGAGCTTACAGACGAGCGACTGTATGCATGTAGGTTGATGCTATTATGAGGCCGTGGTATCACTCCGGTCGAGCCGGTCCATTCATGCCGAAGCGTGGCTCTCCCCCGGTAAAAAAGAAATATACTAGTTTTGGGAGATTAGATTCAAACAGTGCTAAAAGAAGGCGCTGGGCGTTAATTATAGCGCGTTAGTGTTTGGCTTTTTCGGTTTGCCTATGTCTTGGTAGATTATCTCTTTATGCAGAGCATATGTAGATACTGTGATATGTTTATTTTTCTTGAAGTTTTTATTTTATGAAGTAAATAATCTCTTTCTGTAATCCAGATTTAAGTATTTAAATGGAAGTTATATCCTAAAATCAACTTACCAAGCAAGTCGGATTTAACACAAATTGAGTTAGTTCTACAAATCATTCTCATCAAACTGAATTGAACGCACGTATTGTTCCAAGAGTTATAATTGAGTACCTACAATTGAGTTTATCGGCTATTGTAAGCACAGCGCACATGTGACGTCACGCAGTATTCACAAAAGCAGCAGAAGTAAAAATTAAATTTGACAAATAGCGACTTTTTCTTTATTGTGACGTGGACCGTGTTCTTGGGCACTTTAATTCTGCCAATGTCAAGTGAATAAAGAGTCGTTACATTTTCTGGCGAAATTGACCGGTAATTTTAAGCTGTATCTCTTATTATATATACGACGACTTATACTTAAATCTTGTTCGTGGAAAGATACTAATCAAGTAAAGTGAAGTATCAGGTTATACAAGTTGGCATTTTTTATGCGAATTTTCATAAGTCATAGAAAGAATGTTCAGAATAAAATTGGTGCTAGGAGACGTGGTTTAAGGGATGTAAATGTTCACAGATACACCCACTCATCGCTGCGATGATGGCGTTAGGCCTAATAACCACGCTTGTCTAATTCGGATTAGTTAGTGATAATTTGGTGATAAATTAGTGATTTGGTAAACGCACTCGATTTATATCATAATTATGACAACAATACAATAAGAACCAAGAAAAAACTGTCGACTATCTCATGACATGTGTCCTACCTACGGAAACCTGTTTTCAACACAAATATCTGTTTCATCAACAAACATTTGTGTTGGTGTGGGAATCGAACCCGCGACCCTTACGTCTCAACCGGCGCTCAAACCATTGCGCTAAACGGGCCGTCAACTACTAGTAGGTAATTTAGTATTTCTCATACACACTTATTAAACTATGTCTTGGCGGTCTTCTCGCTAAATTTATTTTTATACCAGATAGTCTACACGCAAGTAGCGTCTATTTGCACTAGTACAGTCCCGCATCCTAACATTCTTTGGCAATGTATCGAGGCGTGGTAATCTGTCCATAGAGCGCTTAGTCATCCAGGGTAAAGTGGAAGGCACTAGGTCACGCGGAAGGTCACCCACACGATGGACTGACCAGATAAAAACCATTGTGGGTGACTCATTAAACGAATGCGCCAGGATGACGGCTAGTCGAGAGAAATGGCGAGGCACCGTGAAACGCATTCTGTCTGCCCCTTCCGTCGGGAAAGCAAATGCATGACGGCCACGACCGCTCTGTCAAGAGTGCATCGATGAAGAAGTGAAGAAGTCTACACGCCAAAGAAATTTGATAGTAGGTTGATGTGGAGTAGGTATTGGGTGTGATCACGAACTGTCAGGCCTCTGCCTTTGTTAACACTGTGAGTGTACTGTAAGTTGCCTCGCTTTCGGGTTATCGGGAACACAAACCTAGTTTAAGAAGATCAAAATCTGTTTGTGAGTCCGTCCGAAATTGATGCAGTTGGGCTGGGTCTAGATGGAAGTCCCGGGCGAGAACTGTTCCAACTAGTTTCAACAACAACAGTTGGTTTCTACCTTTTATACATTTTGAAAAAAAAAAAAACTAATTTCGAATACACTTAAAAGTCTCTTTTCATCAATTAACGTTTTTATTTTTTTTCATCAAGAAGGAAGGGGATAAAAGGTTAGCAGCGCACTTGTGACTTCACGGGTGTTGCATGTGTCCATGGGCGGCGACAATTGCTTACCATCAGGTGATCCGCCTGCTCGTCTGCTACCTATCACATAAAAAAAAACTTCATGTGATATGCAATAAAAACAATAAATATAAAATACCTATAGGCATGTCCTATTGTGTACTGTATTTATTTCGCATAGAGCTGCGCCTGTGTAAAAATTAATTTGAGCAAAATGGCTACGAACATTTAATTGACGATCCTTCGTGTCCCCAAAAACGGGCAGGTGACATTACTATCAGGGCCCAATATATTCGCTCACGCTCTAAATAATTACGTTGGACCAAATTTCCACGCAACGAAATTGTTATGGCCGACCAATTCAGACAAATTGAATAAGTTTGAAGACTTGGCCGACCTCAAAAGGCCGGTACAGTAGGGTTACCGCAAACCTGATAGCTACTGATGTGTTAGCAAGGCATTTTGTAGCTTACCCGACTAACTGCCTTGTGTCAACGCTTCAATGATCTCGAGGCCAAGTACCGGGTCGTAGGTTGTCTCCTTTCGTCTCCTCGTCGTCTTCTATCACATAAAAATCTGACTCGGTGGGTACCGGATATTTTGATAAGAATCTGCTTGTGATAACAAGAACTTCACTACCAATCAAGTTGTTGCGTACCTACTTACATTTTAAACTAATTGTCTCTTGCTTTTTTCATTGGGTGTTTGTTACCAGACTAAACGATAGATCGTCTATTGATCTATCGATCTATCTATAGTAAACGGAATAATTAGACGACATCGTTTAAAATATTCTATCAGACGAACGGTATCCGTCGATCAATTAAAGCTACGAGACTAGTCGAAGTATTTATATAATGTCATAACACGGAACTTAATGAGCTAATATCTAATGAAGATATTTTACCTATAATTATCAGGTGATCCGTCTGCTCACCTGTCAATAATCAGTTAAAAATTTAGACAAAAAAGAATAACAATCACGTCCAGGCCAAATGATTTGCGTATTATGATGACGTCTAACATAAGTTTGGCCCTCTTAAATTAGTCACCAGACCAATGATGACGGTTTTTAGTGGAACTTTCAATCAACGTTGATCGATGCCTTCGATCGACGGTCGGTCAATCGGTCTAGGAACACTCTAACACGTGCTTAATCCGAAGGCCAACCCTACCGCCGTAGTCCAAAGTTATTATTTCAATCACGTTATATACCCCTGAAATGAATATTTCGAACAACACCCGAACACTTTGAAGATCCTGAATCTATCTACGTTTGGAATGTTAAAATATTTGCATATTTTATTACCTTATTATTAAACAATTTTCTCATTAAATTTTTAAATAGCATTTGATTGTGTTTAAATACCCTTTGTCACAAAAATTATAATAGTCGTTGTATACATAATAGTCGCATAGTCCATTGTTACAAAAATTATAATAGTCGTTGTGTTGATTTTAATCAGTGAGTTATTTGTCGTTGAATGAGTAAAATTTATTAATACTCGTAACTGGCTGCGACATGATTTTATCCCCGTATATTTTGAATAATAAACAATACACATATTTTAATGAATTGTAGCTACCCGTATGTTTTTTATTATTCAAGTCATGTTATTGTGAAATTACATCAAAATCAATTCATAAAGTTTTACGTGACAATAGAGAAACAAACGTTAAAGTTCAAATCATTATTTAAAACCTTTGTTTGGTGTGCAATAAAAAAGTTCATTCATTCTATCTGACTAGCCCAATAGAGCCCCGGTCTTATAAGTAGATATCTGCAGGAAAGATACAGGGGTTGCCCTAGTTTGCCTAGTTGATTGATATCTGTAACACAAGAGCTGAAGTTACTTAGTATGGAGTCAGGTCAATGTATGAGATGTTGTGTGAATTTATTTATTCCCGTAACGCAAAAAAGGGCGTCAATCAGTACAGGTTCTAATAAGCATTATCTTTATTGTTCCCCAGGCCTACCACATCTGCCACGACGGGCGCGAGGGCCACCAGGGCGCGGCGCTGCTCTGCACCAACGGCACGCTCTTCAACCAGGAGAAGTTCACCTGCGACTGGTGGTACAACGTGGACTGCGAGCACGCTATTCACCAGTACAGGTATAATAACATCAAAGTTTTATTTACTAAATAGGTGGCCCTCCCTCAATTAGTTTCGGGACGTAAGTTTCAATATTAATCAATAGATGGCGCTGGGAAATAATTAAATAGCGGAAGTATTTGACCGACTTCATCGTTTATACACTAGCATCGTCGTTGCCTAATAATTTACTTCTTTATAAATAGTGTACATACACTTTAAAAATGCGAAAGTAACTCTGTCTGTTACTCTTTCACGCAAAACTACTGAACGGATTAAAACAAAATTTGGTATACAGATGGTCTAGCTAGACCCTGAGAAAGCTACACATAACAACATAAGCTACTTTTTATTGCAAAAAGGGAGTTAAAAGGGGGGTGCGGACGAAGTTGCGGGTAACAGCTAGATGGCCATGAAGTTTACCAAATGCAGGACTTCTAGCTAGAATAACTTGGCACTATAGCTAAGTCTTGCCATTGGCTTGCTCTACAATAATTAGTACATAATATTATGGTGGCAAGGGCAACAAGTTTAACTGGGGCTGCCATATTTAGAAGACCACAGGTTAAGAAGTCATTAATAAGAGTTTTATAAGTCTTTCTGATGCTTGGTTATAGGGCAATAAGTGGCATAACTGTAAAATATTTGTAACACAACTAAGTCCAAACTTATATCACTCACTATATTGAGTACGTAACTCAACATTTTAATTTTTTTACCTGTATTTATGACTGACCGGGTGGCGCATTTGGTGACCCTGCCACATACGTCCTGCTAAAGGTCGTGGGTTCGAACCCTGGACAAACATTCCTATGATGAACACTTGAGTTTGTTCAGTGTCTGGGTGTTACAAATGTACTTAAGTATATTTAACTATTAGACAAACAAGAACAATACAAAACAAACAAGCTATTATGGACCTTAGCTTACTAAACTTAAGGCGCAATTACAAATGAACGGAGAGTCCCACTGCTGGGCCGTCAAGGTTAACTAGTTATGCAAGGAGAGTTATGATTGGTTAAGCAGCTCGTATGATGTATGAGGTGATTTTACAATATATCATAACTAAAACTATGAACCTCTAGCTAAGGCACCTACTAAACTATGTTACACAATACAACATAAACTTATCCTACGACGCGCTATGACGTAGCTGTAGCGGTCGGCGCAATCGCGCGCAGACATCCTCCGGGGCGTTGAAGACATGGCATAGTCTTCAAATCTTCCCTTCATCCGTGGTTGGCAAGTGGCAGAGTCGGTTAAGAGCGCGGCGCACCACACCACGAGATGTAGTGACGTCAGCGACGCGAGGCACACCGTCGGAGCCAGGGAACAGCCTATTGACCCGGCCAAGGCGCCAACAGAGGGGCGGAGCGGCGTCATCCTTCAACAATACGAGGTCATCCACTTGCAGATCCTTGCATCGGGTTTTCCATTTTGTACGCTGCTGAAGCTCGGACACGTACTCGCTAGACCAGCGTTTCCAAAAATGCTGGCGCATCTGTTCCAAGCGGTGAAAGCGGTCGAGACGATTGGCGTTACACTCCATCAGGGCCGGAGCTGGGATCGCTGTCAATGGCCTGCCGATTAAAAAGTGACCCGGGGTTAAAGGTTGTAGGTCAGTGGGTGAAGGACTGAGAGGACAAAGAGGGCGGCTGTTGAGGATAGCCTCAATTTGTGTAAACAAGGAACACAGCTCTTCGAAAGTCAGATGTGCTTCCCCCATTACCCTACGCAAATGATGTTTTGCTGACTTTACCCCAGCTTCAAAGTAACCTCCAAAATGAGGAGCGTATGCAGGCGAGAATTTAAATTCGATGCCCTGCTGAGCTGCAAAGTCCAAAATAAAATCTATGTTCGAATTTAATTTGAAAAAGTCACTAATTTCGCGTGCGGCGGCAACGAAGTTTGTACCGTTGTCGCAAAATATCTTTTTGGTAATCCCCTACGGGCTATAAATCTTTTAAGTGACAACATGAAGCATCCTTGGAGAGCTCACTAACAGCCTCCAAGTGGATGCATTTGTAATTTAGGCAAATAAAAATGCACAAATAACACTTAGTTATTTTACAACCCCTGCCCTTACGATCCGTTATTAAAAACGGGCCGGCAAAATCAGTGCCTACGTTTGAAAATGGGATATCTGGATTAAGTCGCTCGCACGGTAGATTGCCCATTATATTGGTCATGTGCTGCCCTTTAAAGCGATGACACACTACACAATTTTTAGCGACACTGCGAGCTAGATTACGTCCACCCACAGGCCAGTATCGATCCCTAATAGACGCGAGGAGCAGCTGAGGACCGGCATGTAAGAGCCGTGTGTGCTCTTGCCGGAAAAGAAGCTTAGCAAGGTGACTACGACAATGCAGTAAAATAGGGTGCTTCTTGTCATAATCGTATGACGAAGCTGCGATACGTCCACCAACACGAATAATCCCATCGGAGTCTAGGAAAGGAGTAAGTGAGGCGATATCAGACTTAGCTTTCAAACCCTTGTTCGAGGAAAGCAATCGTATCTCCTTGTCAAAGGAGTCCCTCTGAGAGACTCGCACTAACGCCTTCATAGCGTTATCAATCTCTGAAGCTTGAAAGGGACCCGATAATTATTATTTTTATTAATATTTTTTGAATTATGAATCCATCTCAAGATACGAGCGTAGGCTCGTTGCAGAATGGACAGCCTAGAGATCCTAGAAAGATCGAGAGGAGCATCCCCCACCAAAACTGAAAGGACCTTCACCTCCGGCAACGCTGGCATTTCCTCAATATCTGAGGGAGGCCAAGACGACTCTTCATGCTGCAAGAAGGAAGGGCCGTGCCACCACATGACAGAACCAATAATTTCCCTGGGGTCAATGCCACGAGACACAAGATCAGCTGGGTTCTGAGAAGTTGGAACGTACCGCCAAGAACACGGATCAGTAAGTTCCTTTATTGTACCTACTCTATTGGCTACGAAAGTTTTCATACCTTTAGTTGTGCGTAACCAACTCAAAACGACCTTTGAATCAGACCAATAGAAACAAAGATTAATTTTCAGTCGCAAAGCTTGCACCACTACCGCAGCAAGTTCAGCTCCTAGCAGGGCGGCACACAGCTCCAAACGAGGGATAGTAGTCGGGGCGACTGGAGCTACACGGGATTTGGAACAAAGCAGGTTTATTTTAATCTCGCCTTGCTTATTCACCGACCTTAAATAAATACATGCTCCATACGCCTTCTGTGAAGCATCACAGAAACAATGTAACTCTACATGAACTGGATCATCAATTAAAATGTACCTAGGCACCCTCAACTCTGCGATACTACTGAGACCTTCAACGAACGTAAGCCAGGAACACTTAATTTTATCTGGGACAGGATCGTCCCAGCCTAGTTTATGCTCAGCCCATAGCTCTTGGAGTATCATTTTTGGTTTGATAGTGCACACTGATAGCAGACCTAGGGGATCGAAAACCTTAAAGGTAGATGATAAAATCGATCTCTTAGTGACGACATCAACCAAGGGTGGCTCAATAGGGAAGTGAAGTTCATCCAATTTAGGCATCCAACCAATACCTAGAGTGCTTGTTGCATACTGATCATCAGATCATTTGACGACGCCGTGGAACTATGTTCAAGCACTGAAGACAAATTTGACCGATACTTTCTAAGATGAAAACCTCCCTTACACAGCGCTTCAGCGACGGATTGCTGAATATAACGTAACTGGCTCTCTGATTGAGCCCCTGTCAAAAGATCGTCGACATAGAAATCCCCTTGGATAATTCCCTTTATGAGAGGGTCAATAGTCTCCTCACCCAACTGCCAGAGACAGCGTGTACTCAGAAAGCTAGCACTTGAAAATCCATACGTCACAGTATTAAGCATCAAAGTGCGCAAAGGCTGAGACTCACTATCGCGCCATAAAATAAGCTGAGACTACGATCGTCAGGGTGAATCTTTATTTGCCGGTACATTTTTTCAATGTCACCGGAAATGACATATTTATACAAACGAAAACGAGCCAGAATATTAAACAAAGAATCTTGAATAGTCGGCCCGGTCATCTGGATATCATTGATTGAAAACCCAGACGTTGTACGAGCCGAAGCATCGAACACAACTCGAAGTTTTGTTGATTCGCTATTATTTTTCAAAACTGGATGATGAGGCAAAAAGAATTCTGATCCAGAAGACCGCTGTACATCACCCCAGTCCGACAAATGACCTAAGTCAGCGTATTCACGCATAAAATCAAAATAAAGCTCTTTCAGCAACGGCTGTTTCTTGAACCGTGACTCCAAATTACAAAACCGCTTCTTCGCTAAATGAAACGAGTTTCCTAAAACATCTCTCTCAGCACGGAGTGGAAGCTTAACAATAAACCGACCGTCAGCATCACGAGAAGTATTAGCGAGAAAATGCTGCCTCGCACAATGCTTCCTCCTCGGATAAAACTGACTTGTTACGAGGAACCTTCTCTAACTCCCAGAATTTGGCTAGATTATTATTTAATTCAGTAATACTCGTGTCATTATTACGCAATAGACCACAACGAACACTATCACCATTCGAACTATCGGACATTAATGGAGTAGTGACAAGCCAACCAAGTTTAGAGCTGCGCAGTACCGGACAATTATCACCTAATAAACGCTGCTCTGATTCCAATAAACTCCAAAATATTTCCGCGCCAAGAAGCAGATCGATGCCCAGCGCCTTGTTAAACTGAGGATCAGCCAATTGAACACCCGCTAAATCTAAATGGTCACTGCTAAAGGAGCGCGTCGGTAATTTGTCAGAAATAATCGGCAACACAATACAAGATAGTACAGCACTAAAATCACTGCACCTAGACTGAACGCGCACCGAACAGCGCTCAATTTTATTCGCAACAGGAATAGCGGCTACACCGATTATACTCCTATCCGAAGTCTGAGAAGTCAGCTGCAAGGCATCCTTCAAACGAGAGTCATAAGACAAGACTGGCTGCCACTATCTAAAACCGCTCGCGCTGCAACCACTACGTTAGTAATAGGGTTGATCAAATCCACTTGAGCCGTACAAAGAAGCGCTTCGGAGGAAGACAACGCGCACATAGTGACAACAGGTTGAGACGCAGAAGGGGCACTCTCCTTGAACAAACGATCATGAAGTAACGTATTGTGGCGCTGCTTGCATGTTTTACAACTACCGACAGCTTGCACCGCTGTGTCTTGTGACCCGGCCTTAAACAAACGTGACATAATTTCGAAGCCTCAACAGCAGACATTCTATCCTCAATGGACTTAGCCTTAAAAACAGGACACTCATAAACGCGGTGCGAACCCTGGCACACATTGCAAGATTTCAACGATGACGACGGCAAAGATGAGTTATCTGCAGAGGTACCTAGCATGACCCTAGTTTGTAGTCTCTGCCTACCCGGTTGCTAGACGAAGAAGCTTGTTTAGCCGGCTGCGAACTATAATTAACCGTTTCTAAAAACATCAGCGCGACTTCTCAGGAAGCTAAAAAAATCATCAAGACTGGGTATCTCATTCAACGAATTACGGTGTTCTTCCCATTTAAAACATGTCCTTGAATCTAATCTTTGCGCAACAATATAAATAATTAACACGTCCCATTTTTCAGTAGGTAAACCTAAAGTGTGCAAAGCGCGTAAATTCTTTGTTACGTGATCAATAATAAACCTTAATGACCTTTCTGTTTCACGCACGGACTCGAGACTAAACAAAGATTTTAGGTGATTATTAATCAGCTGGCGCTTATTGTTATACCTATCGCACAATAATTTCCACGCCTCTGAATAGTTTATCATCGGTCACCTCTAAGTTACTAATTACTCGCGCCGCCTCCCCTTCGAGATAAGAATTCAAATAGTGGAATTTATGAACATCCCTAATTTTACGTTCATGAACGAGTGAGACGAACATATCCCGAAACTCCAGCCATTTAAAGTAGGTCCCATCGAAGGTAGGTATCTTAATAACGGGCAACTTGAAACCTAGAACTTCGTTTTCATTGTCATGATGACCCAAGCAATGAACGCTAGACCGTCGCGACGAGTTAGATTTAAAATCATCACTATTCGCGTTAACAATCTGTTGCGCCTGAGCTATATAGTTATGGAAATCCTGCTCGATCGAGTCTCTCGTGCTTAATTCGACATCCTGAGTGGGAAAATTAATAACCTCTATCTGTTCCTGCACTAAATCAAATTCTGTAAATAATGCCTCGAATTTAGACAATTTACTCTTAAGTTTAAATAATTCTAACGACGGAAGGCTGTCAGAATTAATCACAGAATCTAAGTAATTTTAAACTTCGTTACGCGCCCTTTGATTGAACTACGTTTAGCTAATAATCTTTAAGACTCATTTCGGACCTTAAAACATCAGTTTCAGGCATTGTTTACAAAAGAAACTACGAATATAAAGCACAAAAATAATAAATCGCATACGATACGCTCCTCGTTTTGTTTTGTTGCGAAGTGCAGATCAGGTGCACGCTGAGAAGCCGGGGTAAACAGCTGACCGCGGCGGTGCACGCCACCCGTAAGCGCTGCAGCGATGTAGCCAGCCGGCAGCAATGCAGGCGCGGCGTAGACGCACAGCGTAGATTCGCTGGAATGCACGGGGCACAGAGATAAGGAACAAGTTGATGCGTTATGCCTATTGAATAAAAAAAGGTGTTGGAATGCGCTTCGTAGTAAATTATGGTCAGTCCCGATGAGAACAGCTATGAGAAGCACGTATGAATGGCAAGTATTTGCGGTGATTTAGTGAGGTTAAAAATGGGCAATATAGTGAATATGCGTGATAAAGTGATGGTGCAACGTACAAAATGGATTGCTTTTGGGAAATATGTAAGTCTTAAGAGCAATTTAAACTTTGTAAACAAGGAGAATGGAAGATACAATAGGCAATGCGATAGGATTGTAAGCTATAATGCTCCACTCAGCTTAAATAACTAATGCGGTGTAGGCTAAACAAGTAAAATATGGCACAAATACCTATTGTGAATCTTTAAAGGGAATACATTTTATGTTAGGCCGATGATGCGTAGGCGTGCTTCAATTAGACTTGTGTGCAAAGAAAGCGCCACGTGAAGGCGAAAAGCGCTACACAAGAAGTAGAAAGCACAAATAGGTATTGCAAAAAGTAATTTTTAAGGCGATACCTAGCACTAAATACCTAATTAAATTTAAACTGGCCCCCTGAGTACACAAATCAAGGGGGAAATTATTGGAAGGATAGTAAGGAACGGGCTCACTTACAATCAGACCGGCAAGGGTGGCAGCGCAGTCCAGGTGTTCTGCGCCCAGGTAATCCTTCTCTGCGTCGATGAGACCTTGATTCGCCTTCCCAACTGGCGACTTCTCGATTTCTTTTGGAGACCTTCGCGTTGAGCACGTAGAACCCGGGGCACGTAGCACGTAAACGTCAGCGCCCAAACACAGGATAAGGCCGGATACTCTCCCGGCCCACGGTGACACTCGATGGTGCTGATGATGTGGTGATGACCTCTGTCCGTCCTCAACAGGAGATACTAAGCTCTGTAAAACTCCAAAACTCGCTTTAAAAACTAAGCACTGTCCTGTCACGGTCGCCAATTTTGTTCGCTACTCGAACAAAGGTGGAAATAAAAGCTTATTAAAACTTAGATATTCCTTTATGTAAAGATTAGTTACATAATATGTATAATAAATTACAAGGGACAGTGCTTAAGCGACCGAAACCGAATGTGAAGTGACGACTGATCTAGAGTAACATTTTTTAACTATTAGACAAACAAGAACAATACAAAACAAACAAGCTATTATGGACCTTAGCTTACTAAACTTAAGGCGCAATTACAAATGAACGGAGAGTCCCACTGCTGGGCCGTCAAGGTTAACTAGTTATGCAAGGAGAGTTATGATTGGTTAAGCAGCTCGTAGGATGTATGAGGTGATTTTACAATATATCATAACTAAACTATGAACCTCTAGCTAAGGCACCTACTAAACTATGTTACACATACAACATAAACTTATCCTACGACGCGCTATGACGTAGCTGTAGCGGTCGGCGCAATCGCGCGCAGACAATTTGTGTTTCCTATTTTGTCTGATATCTGTAACATAAGTGCTCATGTTACTACTACGGCTGGCCGGATGGCGCATTTGGCAGTGACCCTGCCTCATGCGCCAAAGGTCGTGAGTTCAATCCCCACCCTGGACAAACATTCCTGTGACAAACACTTGTGTTTGTTTAGTGTCTGGGTGTTGTCTGATAGCACAAGTGCTTAAACTATTTAGTACTGAGTCAGGTCAATGTATAAGATGTTGTGTGACTATTTATTTATGAGTTATCATTTATTTCATCACAGGTTGAATGCTGATCCCTTGAAGAACCCTTACTTCCCTAAACCCAAGAAACATGAAGAAGAGCCTCAAGGCCATCACGCGTTGTTCTACAAACACTAACTTTAAGAACGAAATATTCATCTGATCTTAATCATCACCCTTACTTTTCACAGGTTACCTACCGTTAATTTTAGTCGTTTTAATCCGAAGCCCTTATAAAAGGTAACACGAATATTGCCATCAAAATAAACTAAAGTAAGTAGTATCAGCCTCTATATTGTCCCACAGCAGGGCAAAGGCCTCCATCATAGAAATTAAGTCATCGCCACTATGATGGAATTAGGCTTAATCACCACGATTGCCTAATGCAGTGCGGTGATCACAAACCCGAGCTATGTTCGAAAAAATGTAAACATACTATTGCTCGACTTGGAAATCAAATCCAGGGCCCGAGATCACGGTCCGGTACTTAAACTATTATATATGACCATAAGGTAAGCAAAATTAAAAGTAGCCGCTCCATAACAAAAAAAGAATATGCACCAGGTAATGATGTATAGAGCAGCTGATTTTTATTATGCTTATTGTAATGATTATGAGGGCTTCAGAGTTAGAGTGACAAAATTGTATATATTTAATTATCGCTGTTTTGCAAAATTGCGTTTTATGTCATTTTACGTCCATGTGTTTGACGGATAGGAAGCGCAACTTTTATCTTCAAATTAATTTATATTTTTGCACAGCTACCTATGTGACGATTTATCTTTACATTGTAAAACAGGCCCTTAGTGGAAAACCGTTTAACAAAAGAATTTGTATAAGCATATTATTATAAATGTATAAAGGAAAATGTTATTTTGTAAAATATGAAAATTGATATGTTTGATTTTATTTTTCATATATAAAAGAAGAAGCCAATCAATACTAACTTCGGAATATATGTATTTAGTCTAATAAGATCGTAAGATTGTTGACAGAACAGGCGTGACGACTGATCGCAGAATTTTATTAAATTATTATAATAGTTGACGAATATATCGAAAATAATTAATCATCATAATCATTTCAGACAATAGACGTCCTCTGCTGGACATTTGCCTCCCCCAATGTTCTCCACACAGACCGGTCCTGTGCTACCCGCATCTAAGGAACTCCCGCGACCCTTACTAGATAGTTATAAGTGTGCTTAAAATAAATAAATCGATAAAAAATACTTTGCAATTACATCACACTCTTTTTCAAGTTCAAATGTGATTTTGAAATCGATATCTTAAAAAGAGTTTAAGTAACTCTTGTTTCATTTTTGCTGAAATAGTTGACAACCCTTTTAGTGGCATTGTTGGAAATAAAGAGCGATTTACACTTCAATAAGTACAGTAGTGAGTTAAGTTGCTTCATCACCGAGTTAAGTCATTTTTTATGTGTGAACGGCAAAAATGACTTAACTCGCAAATCTTGTAAATCGCTCTTAAAAACGTTATTCGTCACGCCTATTTAGAAATGTATTAGTAGCATAAAATGAATTGTTGCCATTAGTTTAAAGATAAAGAAATAAGTTTTGATATTTTTCTACATCATTTTATATTTTTTGCCATTGGTTTACTAAATTTTTATTAAAATATATTTTTTTAATACAACTGAAGTGAAAAAACAGTTTAATATAGTAGTTAGGCGCTTGCAGTAATAGAAGTCAGAATTTCTGAATTACTATAGGATTTTTTTTCTATGCTATTCTAATGCAGGCTTTTGGTTGGTCAGTTTGTTGTAATTGCCTGGCTCTCCACTGAATCACGGTCTAAGCGTACCCCGGGCTCTAACGCGACAGCTTTGGATGAAACCGGGAATTATACGCTAAGATGAAAGAGCGCCGGCCCCTGGTTACCAAACATTCAAATACGTTTATAAAGAGTTACCTACAATTTAGGCATAATTTACATTCAAACTTTATTTAAGATACTCAAGAAGGATGGGAGTGAAATAAGTAAAAATATGAAGTAGCTCTTGCATGAATAAAGTTTATTTCATTAATTAATTTGTGTTTTATTATTTCTCTCTCTATCATAGAATTTTTAAGTTTTCCGTATATGTCTCTGTTGGTTTTGCATGGTACAGTCGGAATAATCATGTTGCTAAAAATAGTATGTGTATGTGAATATTAAATTCACGTGTTTTATTTTAAAACTCTCTGAATATTGAAAAGTATAAAAGTGGCAACGAACAAAGTAATACGATGGAAAATCCAGGAAGCCATGCTTTCAGAATTATTTTCAAAGATATTTTTAATTGTTGAAAATGTTTTCGGCGTACCTACAAAGAGTTCCTGAATTAATATACTCTTGGTCTTTTTAAAAAGTTGTTATTAACAGTTAAAATGATATGAAGTGTAAATAATATTTCTAATTTATTGTAGAAATAATAAATTAAAATACTGTTTAACTGTGCGAGAGACACGCTTCAGCATCAATGGGCCGGCTGGATCGAAGTGATACCACGGGTTCACAGAAGACCTGCTCTGTTTCATCGAGTGAATGATGGTACCGGTGGTAATTGGGTAAACGAGGTGAAAGGTTGGCAGGGCACTGGTGACTCTACTGGTGTTGCAGGCAGGTTATTTGTCTGCTCTGCCTGTCACATAAAAATAAAGCAGTGTCAGTTAAAATTTGACACGAGTTGGAACAACAGAATTTACTTTAGTTCATAATTTCAGCCAATAGACGTCCACAGCTGGACATAGGCCTCCTTAAACGTTCTCCACACATCGGTCCTGTGCACCCGCATCCAAAGGACTCCCGCGACCTTCACTATATCGTCGGTCCACCTGGTGGGAGGCCCGCCACGGCTGCGGCCTCCTGCACGCGGCCTCCACTCAAGGACCTCTCCACCCGCCGTTGGGCCGTTGTTCTCCTCCGCAATGTGCCCTGCCCATTGCCACTTGAGCTACGAATTCTTCTAGATTGGGCAGCGTTTGGGAAGCTACGCAGCATATTTTCGGCCCATTCATCACAGTGTCTAAAGTCGAAAGTCTTTAATGCATATGTGTTGCCAGTGATGATGACATACTGTAGCAGCGGCGATGTATTTCTTTTATTCTATTCGACAGACAAGCATTAGACCTCGATCACATCTGTTGTTAAGTGAAATGAGGTCTAAGGTGGGCCATGCTTGCCCGTGAAAAGCCTATTCACTCTTGCCTTAAAGAGGTCCAGGTTATATTGTTCAGGAAATACATCGGCGGGTAAAGAGTTCCACTCTGGCTGTTTCATCAAAAAGAGTTTGCATATCAATTCACAAATCTAGAAACTTGGTCAGTAAGTCAATGCTTAAAGTCACAGTCATTCTTCACTGTCACCCACGTTTTACACTGTGAGTGGCACCTTGGCTCTCTGCCGAGGCCGGTTTTTTGCCATTAATTTGAATTGCAGATCACTGCCACTCATTGCGTAATTTGAACTTATCTTTGCGGAGTACCCAATTGGGTTAACACTGAAGATACTACCTGGTGGCTTATAATGAAGCCGCCCCGTAACGAATGAGAATATACCTACCTGTCGCATTCATACAAAAGCGCGTACAGTTGCGTGCGAAAGGGAGGTAACTCCGATTCGGTCTTAACGCCCGCTTGAAATTAGGTTAGCTGCACCCACTCTGGTGGTGATAGAATATATCGTTTTAATTTGGATACTGATTGTAACTTTAGTGGTTGTTTTCGGGAAGCCCTCCTTATGGTAATCATGTGTGCAACCCTTTTAGCAAATTAAGTTGTTGAGTATTTTTTAATACCGTGAAGTGTGCCCATACCGAGTTAACGATGAGAGAAGTAAGAAGGATTTTTTATGTTTAAGGCTTGTACAGTGGCCAGCACATCAAGTTACTACAATCTGTCAAATTTCCTCAGTTGATTTTCAACCAAACACGTTTGACATAAAAGTGAGGTTCGATTGAAGAAATTTGACAGATTGTAGTAACTTGATGTGCAGGCCACCGTACATGCGCCAACGGCCTTGACCAAGAGAGTACTCGCGGCCGCGTATATCAAAAAACAGAATATTATTAATTAAAAAATTATAAAGCCAAGAAACAAGAATTCCTCGTCAGGGATTGTAGTGTACATTGTATTGTATTATAAAAAAAAAAAACAGTCATCTGAACTGTTTAGTTTCGTAGTTTATCCAATATTTTGCATAAAATCGATGTTTACGTTATATTTTTTTCCTAATAAACTATAAACATTGAATAAAAATCCTCGTCAGAAATTCAAGATCGAAATCCAGTCTATAATATGTATTTTTTTTAGGTATCGTTCTTAACGATTAACCGAGTTTAAACATACACAAAAGTGCCCAATCCGCGCATGTGCAAGCCTTAAAGATAAGTAATCATTTAGTGATCAAGTTAAGCTAGAAAAAACGCGAGTAAATCCAGTTTGTTGGAGCATAATTCAGCGATCCAGGATACTTAACTTATTTTTTGACGTAAGTCGACTTACTGCTTTTACAGTAGCGCGGCAGATCTATGGTCATTCGAAGATTTCATCTTGAATATCTTACCACTAATAGCGATCTTATCCAGACAATCATAGGATACATAAGCCGGCCATTAATTTAATTCCAAAAATCCGGTATCAAAACCGTCGGTTTGTCGCAATGAATCGTACTCATTAACCCGAATATGATTAAACATAATAACTCACTGCGAATGGCTGTGAGCTGAATCAATGCTCGGTCCGGCAGATTACGTCACAATGCATTAATCTTGGCAAATAAAGATGACAGATTGAGATCACGACCCCCAGTCACGAAGCTTGCGCAAACAGCCTGAGGTTTGGGACGCCTAAATTATGGAGCTAAATCTTAGCTTAAGCAATTCAGCAGTAATGAAAAGTTGGGTTATGATTACTTGAGTAGGTAATAGAACCTCGTCTAATGTGGATATTAAAGTTGATTGTTTTATTTGATTCATACTGCGTGTCAAAAAGAAGAGAAAGTTAGTTGACTATTGTGTAAATGGGAGTTGAAGTAGTAAATGGTAAAGTGTACACCCAGCCCCATCTATTGGTACAAAGTAGAATTAATGTCCTGAAACGTAGTGGGAGTGGGCCATTAGTCTCATAATATAATTCAACTATACCTACTCCGTGAAGCAAACCAGTAACTCATATAAAAAAAAAATAAGTTAAAAAAATCAGTGTTGATATAGTCTTAGTTTGAAACCTTGCTCTTAGAATATTTAAATATGTTTATTGTATCAAATGTCAAAACAAAGGGTACGACTACTTAACTCGTATAATTGCGGTTACGCCGTCTACAAAGAATCATGCACAGTTTAATATGCACCCACCATTAAGTATTCCCCTTGTAAATTTCACCTACAGTCACTGCATGTTAGGGGAAAAACATTTCCCTACGCAAACAACCCTAGCTAAATCAAACCAGAACGTACTTCATTGTACAGAGTAAATTTGTCGCAGTAGTGAACGACTCAAGTTTATTTTTAATCGAGTGACAAAGAAACAAATGTATTCGAATGAGTTCTGAGTTTAAATAACCGTCGCATAGACAACGACACCATTCGGAACAGATTCATCTAAGCCCGGATTCAACAACGCCTATAGTTTGGATTCAGCCCAACAAAGTAGGTACCTAAGCAAAAGTAAAAAAAAAGTATAAGAACGTTTCGGATATCGTTAGTAAGTACTATTTATTATTATATGTTCTTTCCTTCCAATATAATTATGTTTTCTCAATTAACGGGACGACCAAGGCGCGGCGAGGAATTTCGCTCTTATTTGTATATCTGTCCCTTCTTTTCTAATAATACGGACTTCTGTAATACGGACAGTTAAGGAGTGGAACTCCTTGCTGAGGCTTGTTTTTTCCGATCACTATAATCTGGACATCTTTAAGGCAAGAGTGAACAGGCATCTGTAGGCAAATACGTGTCATCTTATGCCTCATCGTCACTTTCCATCAAATGCGATTGTGGTCAAGCGTTGGATAAATAGTTTAATAAAAAAAAACAATAATTTATAATTCTACACTACGGCTTCTAACTTTGATGTGCATATTGCAACTTCAACGTTATATATTTTGATAAATTTGCATAATGATATAAATTTTTCTTCGATTCAATACGCGAGTGAAGAAAAATGTAAGTATTACATGTCACATCCCTAGGATATGCAGTTTGCACCCTAGGGCAGCGATTAATATTAACGCCTTTTGTCAGCAAAGGGCTACAGGGAAACAAAACCCTTTGTTTACCAACGCCGCAGGCTCCGCCGGTGAAATGTCACTCATACGATTTCATGCCCTTAAGGCTTAGAGAGCTTACAGACGAGCGACTGTATGCATGTAGGTTGATGCTATTATGAGGCCGTGGTATCACTCCGGTCGAGCCGGTCCATTCATGCCGAAGCGTGGCTCTCCCCCGGTAAAAAAGAAATATACTAGTTTTGGGAGATTAGATTCAAACAGTGCTAAAAGAAGGCGCTGGGCGTTAATTATAGCGCGTTAGTGTTTGGCTTTTTCGGTTGCCTATGTCTTGGTAGATTATCTCTTTATGCAGAGCATATGTAGATACTGTGATATGTTTATTTTTCTTGAAGTTTTTATTTTATGAAGTAAATAATCTCTTTCTGTAATCCAGATTTAAGTATTTAAATGGAAGTTATATCCTAAAATCAACTTACCAAGCAAGTCGGATTTAACACAAATTGAGTTAGTTCTACAAATCATTCTCATCAAACTGAATTGAACGCACGTATTGTTCCAAGAGTTATAATTGAGTACCTACAATTGAGTTTATCGGCTATTGTAAGCACAGCGCACATGTGACGTCACGCAGTATTCACAAAAGCAGCAGAAGTAAAAATTAAATTTGACAAATAGCGACTTTTCTTTATTGTGACGTGGACCGTGTTCTTGGGCACTTTAATTCTGCCAATGTCAAGTGAATAAAGAGTCGTTACATTTTCTGGCGAAATTGACCGGTAATTTTAAGCTGTATCTCTTATTATATATACGACGACTTATACTTAAATCTTGTTCGTGGAAAGATACTAATCAAGTAAAGTGAAGTATCAGGTTATACAAGTTGGCATTTTTTATGCGAATTTTCATAAGTCATAGAAAGAATGTTCAGAATAAAATTGGTGCTAGGAGACGTGGTTTAAGGGATGTAAATGTTCACAGATACACCCACTCATCGCTGCGATGATGGCGTTAGGCCTAATAACCACGCTTGTCTAATTCGGATTAGTTAGTGATAATTTGGTGATAAATTAGTGATTTGGTAAACGCACTCGATTTATATCATAATTATGACAACAATACAATAAGAACCAAGAAAAAACTGTCGACTATCTCATGACATGTGTCCTACCTACGGAAACCTGTTTTCAACACAAATATCTGTTTCATCAACAAACATTTGTGTTGGTGTGGGAATCGAACCCGCGACCCTTACGTCTCAACCGGCGCTCAAACCATTGCGCTAAACGGGCCGTCAACTACTAGTAGGTAATTTAGTATTTCTCATACACACTTATTAAACTATGTCTTGGCGGTCTTCTCGCTAAATTTATTTTTATACCAGATAGTCTACACGCAAGTAGCGTCTATTTGCACTAGTACAGTCCCGCATCCTAACATTCTTTGGCAATGTATCGAGGCGTGGTAATCTGTCCATAGAGCGCTTAGTCATCCAGGGTAAAGTGGAAGGCACTAGGTCACGCGGAAGGTCACCCACACGATGGACTGACCAGATAAAAACCATTGTGGGTGACTCATTAAACGAATGCGCCAGGATGACGGCTAGTCGAGAGAAATGGCGAGGCACCGTGAAACGCATTCTGTCTGCCCCTTCCGTCGGGAAAGCAAATGCATGACGGCCACGACCGCTCTGTCAAGAGTGCATCGATGAAGAAGTGAAGAAGTCTACACGCCAAAGAAATTTGATAGTAGGTTGATGTGGAGTAGGTATTGGGTGTGATCACGAACTGTCAGGCCTCTGCCTTTGTTAACACTGTGAGTGTACTGTAAGTTGCCTCGCTTTCGGGTTATCGGGAACACAAACCTAGTTTAAGAAGATCAAAATCTGTTTGTGAGTCCGTCCGAAATTGATGCAGTTGGGCTGGGTCTAGATGGAAGTCCCGGGCGAGAACTGTTCCAACTAGTTTCAACAACAACAGTTGGTTTCTACCTTTTATACATTTTGAAAAAAAAAAACTAATTTCGAATACACTTAAAAGTCTCTTTTCATCAATTAACGTTTTTATTTTTTTTCATCAAGAAGGAAGGGGATAAAAGGTTAGCAGCGCACTTGTGACTTCACGGGTGTTGCATATGTCCATGGGCGGCGACAATTGCTTACCATCAGGTGATCCGCCTGCTCGTCTGCTACCTATCACATAAAAAAAAACTTCATGTGATATGCAATAAAAACAATAAATATAAAATACCTATAGGCATGTCCTATTGTGTACTGTATTTATTTCGCATAGAGCTGCGCCTGTGTAAAAATTAATTTGAGCAAAATGGCTACGAACATTTAATTGACGATCCTTCGTGTCCCCAACAACGGGCAGGTGACATTACTATCAGGGCCCAATATATTCGCTCACGCTCTAAATAATTACGTTTCACCAAATTTCCACGCAACGAAATTGTTATGGCCGACCAATTCAGACAAATTGAATAAGTTTGAAGACTTGGCCGACCTCAAAAGGCCAGTACAGTAGGGTTGCCGCAAACCTGATAGCTACTGATGCCTTGTGTCAACGCTTCAATGATCTCGAGGCCAAGTACCGGGTCGTAGGTTGTCTCCTTTCGTCTCCTCGTCGTCTTCTATCACATAAAAATCTGACTCCGTGGGTACCGGATATTTTGATAAGAATCTGCTTGTGATAACAAGAACTTCACTACCAATCAAGTTGTTGCGTACCTACTTACATTGTAAACTAATTGTCTCTTGCTTTTTTCATTGGGTGTTTGTTACCAGACTAAACGATAGATCGTCTATTGATCTATCGATATATCTATAGTAAAAGGAATAATTAGACGACATCGTTTAAAATATTCTATCAGACGAACGGTATCCGTCGATCAATTAAAGCTACGAGACTAGTCGAAGTATTTATATAATGTCATAACACGGAACTTAATGAGCTAATATGTAATGAAGATATTTTACCTATAATTATCAGGTGATCCGTCTGCTCACCTGTCAATAATCAGTTAAAAATTTAGACAAAAAAAGAATAACAATCATGTCCAGGCCAAATGATTTGCGTATTATGATGACGTCTAACATAAGTTTGGCCCTCTTAAATTAGTAATTTAAATTAGTCACCAGACCAATGACGACGGTTTTTAGTGGAACTTTCAATCAACGTTGATCGATGCCTTCGATCGACGGTCGGTCAATCGGTCTAGGAACACCCTAACACGTGCTTAATCCGAAGGCCAACCCTACCGCCGTAGTCCAAAGTTATTATTTCAATCACGTTATATACCCCTGAAATGAATATTTCGAACAACACCCGAACACTTTGAAGATCCTGAATCTATCTACGTTTGGAATGTTAAAATATTTGCATATTTTATTACCTTATTATTCAACAATTTTCTCATTAAATTTTTAAATAGCATTTGATTGTGTTTAAATACCCTTTGTCACAAAAATTATAATAGTCGTTGTATATAATAGTCGCATAGTCCATTGTTACAAAAATTATAATAGTCGTTGTGTTGATTTTAATCAGTGAGTTATTTGTCGTTGAATGAGTAAAATTTATTAATACTCGTAACTGGCTGCGACATGATTTTATCCCCGTATATTTTGAATAATAAACAATACACATATTTTAATGAATTGTAGCTACCCGTATGTTTTTTATTATTCAAGTGATGTTATTGTGAAATTACATCAAAATCAATTCATAAAGTTTTACGTGACAATAGAGAAACAAACGTTAAAGTTCAAATCATTATTTAAAACCTTTGTTTGGTGTGCAATAAAAAAATCATTCATTCTATCTGACTAGCCCAATAGAGCCCCCGGTCTTATAAGTAGATATCTGCAGGAAAGATACAGGGGTTGCCCTAGTTTGCCTAGTTGATTGATATCTGTAACACAAGAGCTGAAGTTACTTAGTATGGAGTCAGGTCAATGTATGAGATGTTGTGTGAATTTTATTTATTCCCGTAACGCAAAAAAGGGCGTCAATCAGTACAGGTTCTAATAAGCATTATCTTTATTGTTCCCCAGGCCTACCACATCTGCCACGACGGGCGCGAGGGCCACCAGGGCGCGGCGCTGCTCTGCACCAACGGCACGCTCTTCAACCAGGAGAAGTTCACCTGCGACTGGTGGTACAACGTGGACTGCGAGCACGCTATTCACCAGTACAGGTATAATAATAACAAATATTTATCCTTACTACTCGTATATACCCTAATCCTAAGTGATAATATAAATGCTAAAGTAACTCTACTGTGCGTCTGTCTATCTGTTACTCTTTCACGTCAAAAATACTGAACCGATTACGGAGATGGTCTAGACCCTGAGAAGAATATAGGCTACTTTTGATTGCGAAAAGGGGTTGTAAGGGGTTAAAAGGGGAGGGGGGAGGGGTGAAATTTAGTAAAAATGCTACCCAAAGATACTATTTCACTCCGACGAATTTGCGGGTAACAGCTAGTAACTTTTATTTTTGGTATAGCAATTCTTTGCAATTTATTCTTAAGTAAATATTGCACTTACAAAATTCATCTTAACTAGTGGTCAAATATTTGTAATAATGTTTCCATTGGATATTGTATAGTATACCTACAATATTTTCGAGACTATCGTCAGCTCATGGCGAGTTAAACACTTACGAGATTCGTCGGCTTAGTAAGGGGTTCGGATAGTGTAAAGTGGATAGCATATCTGCCCGGTCTGCGGAAGGTTGTGGGTTCGAGTCCCACCTGAACCCTCCGAGGATTTTTTAAAATGCAATATTTACTTAACAGCTAGTAACATTATAAATGCGAAAGTAACGCCAAATCTACTGAACGGATTAGAATAAAATTTGGTAACAGATGGTCTAGCTAGTCCCAGAGAAAGAAAATAGACTACTTTTTGTTGCGAAAAGGGAGTTAAAGTTGCCGTACAGTTTACAAAGTACAGGACTTATATCTAGAATTACACTATAGCTTAGTCTTGGCATTGGCTTGCTTTACAATAATAAGTAATAGTATGTTGGCAAGGGCAACAAGTTTAACTGGGGTTGCCATATTTAGAAGACCACAGGTTAAGATTTCATTAATAAGAGTTTTATAACATGTCTTTCGGATGCTTGTTTATAGGGCAATAAGTGGCATAACTTTAAAATAATTGTAACACAACTAAATCCTAACTAATATCACTTACATACTCAACTTTTTAATTTTTTTTTACCTGTATTTATGATTGACCGGGTGGCGCATTTGGTGACCCTTCCACATACGCCAAAGGTCGTGGGTTCGAACCCTGGACAAACATTCGTGTGATGAAAACTTGTGTTTGTTCAGTATCTGGGTGTTATATATGTACTTAAGTATTATTTTGTGTTTCCTCTGTTGTCTGATATCTGTAACATAAGTGCTCATGCTACTACTAGATACGGCTGGCTGGATGGTGCATTTGGTAGTGACCCTGCCTCATGCGCCAAAGGTCGTGGGTTCAATCCCCACCCTGGGCAAACATACGTGTGACAAACACTTGTGTTTGTTCAGTGTCTGGGTGTTGTCTGGTAACTGTAACACAAGTGCTTAAGCTACTTAGTACGGAGTCGGGTCAATCTACAGGGTGTATCTGTGAACATTTACATCCCTTTAATCACGTGTTCTATCAACCATTCTGAACAACATTAATTTGTTCAACAACTTTTCCAAATTCTTCGAAAAAATTTTCGACTACCCATACAAAATGACCAAGTCACGTGACCGACTATGTATGGAAAGATGCATTTTTTTGCGAATTTCCAAAAGTCATAGAACAAATGTTGTTCAGAATGGTTGGTAGAACACGTGGTTAAAGGGGTGTAAATGTTTACAAATACACCCTGTATGATGAGGTGTTGTGTGACTATTTATTATTATTTATTTATTAGTTATTACCATGTTATATGGTTATCATTTATTTCATTGCAGGTTGAATGCTGATCCCTTGAAGAACCCTTACTTCCCTAAACCCAAGAAACACGAAGAAGAGCCTCAAGGCCATCACGCGCTGTTCTACAAACACTAACTTTAAGAACGAAATATTCATCTGATCATAATCATCGCCCTCTTGTACTTTTCACAGGTGACCGTTAATTTTTGTCGTTTTAATCCGAAGCCCTCATAAAAGGTAACACGTATATTGCCATCAAAATAAACTAAAGTAAGTAGTATCAGCCTCTTTATTGTCCCACAGCAGGGCAAAGGCCTCCATCATAGAAATTAAGTCATCGCCACTATGATGGGATTAGGCTTAATCACCACGATTGCCTAATGCAGTGCGGTGATCACAAATCCGAGCTATGTTCGAAAAAATTTAAACATACTATTGCTCGACCTGAGAATCGAATCCTAAATCCGACATCACGGTCCGGTACTTAAACTATTAGACCATAAGGGCATAAAATAAGCAAAATTAAAATAAGCTGCTCCATAACAAAAAAAGAATATGCACGAGGTAATAATGTATAGAGCAGCTGATTTTTATTATGCTTATTGTAATAATTATGAGGGCTTCAGAGTTAGAGCACAGAATACTTAAGTTAGAGTGACAAAATTTTACGGTGTATATTTTTAATTATCTCTGTTTTGCAAAATAGCGTTTTATGCCATTTTACGTCCATGTGTTTGACGGATAGGAAGCGCAACTTTTATCTTCAAAATAATTTATATTTTTGCATAACTACCTATTTGACGATTTATCTTTATATTGTAAAACAGGCTCTTAGTGGAAAACCGTTTAACAGAAGAAGTTGTATAAGCATATTATTATAAATGTATAAAGGAAAATGTTATTTTGTAAAATATGAAAATTTATATGTTTGATTTTATTTTTTATTAACAGTATATTTTTATTATTCTATCTATTCTTATATATATTTTTTAAAGTTAAATATATGCTTAGGTAATAAACGAAAAACTATTAAAATATAAAAGAAGAAGCCAATCAATACTAACTTTGGAATATAATGTATTTAGTCTAATAAGATCGTAAGATTGTTGACAGAATAGGCGTGACGACTGATCGCAGAATTTTATTAAATTATTATAATAGTTGACAAATAGATCGAAAATAATTAATCATCGTAATAATTACAGACAATAGACGTCCTCTGCTGGACATATGCCTCCCCCAATGTTCTCCACACAGATCGGTCCTGTGCTACCCGCATCTAAGGAACTCCCGCGACCCTTACTAGATAGTTATAAGTGTGCTTAAAATAAATAAATCGATAAAAAATACTTTGCAATTACATCACACTCTTTTTCAAGTTCAAATGTGATTTTGAAATCGATATCTTAAAAAGAGTTTAAGTAACTCTTGTTTCATTTTTGCTGAAATAGTTGACAACCCTTTTAATGGCATTGTTGGAAATAAAGAGCGATTTTCACTTCAATAAGTACAGTAGTGAGTTAAGTTGCTTCATCACCGAGTTAAGTCATTTTTGATGTGTGAACGGCAAAAATGACTTAACTCGGAAATCTTGTAAATCGCTCTTAAAAACGTTATTCGTCACGCCTATTTAGAAATGTATTCGTAGCATAAAATGAATTGTTGCCATTAGTTTAAAGATAAAGAAATAAGTTTTGATATTTTTCTACATTATTTTATATTTTTTGCCGTTGGTTTACTAAATTTTTATTAAAATATATTTTTTTAATACAACTGAAGTGAAAAAACAGTTTAATATAGTAGTTAGGCGCTTGCAGTAATAGAAGTCAGAATTTCTGAATTACTATAGGATTTTTTTTCTATTCTATTCTAATGCAGGCTTTTGGTTGGTCGGTTTGTTGTAATTGCCTGGCTCTCCACTGAATCACGGTCTAAGCGTACCCCGGGCTCTAACGCGACAGCTTTGGATGCAACCGGGAATTATACGCTAAGATGAAAGAGCGCCGGCCCCTGGTTACCAAACATTCAAATACGTTTATAAAAAGTTACCTACAATTTAGGCATAATTTACATTCAAACTTTATTTAAGATACTCAAGAAGGATGGGAGTGAAATAAGTAAAAATATGAAGTAGCTCTTGCATGAATAAAGTTTATTTCATTAATTAATTTGTGTTTTATTATTTCTCTCTCTATCATAGAATTTTTAAGTTTTCCGTATTTGTCTCTGTTGGTTTTGCATGGTACAGTCGGAATAATCATGTTGCTAAAAACAGTAGGTATGTGTTTAATATTCACGTGTTTTATTTTAAAACTCTCTGAATATTGAAAAGTATAAAAGTGGCAACGAACAAAGTAATACGATGGAAAATCCAGGAAGCCATGCTTTCAGAATTATTTCCAAAGATATTTTTAATAGTTGAAAATGTTTTCGGCGCACCTACAAAGAGTTCCTGAATTAATATACTCTGGTCTTTTTAAAAAAGTTGTTACTAACAGGTAAAATGATATGAAGTGTGAATAATATTTCTAATTTATTGTAGAAATAATAAATTAAAATACTGTTTAACCGTGCGAGAGACACGCTTCAGCATCAATGGGCCGGCTGGATCGAAGTGATACCACGGGTTCACAGAAGACCTGCTCTGTTTCATCGAGTGAATGATGGTACCGGTGGTAATTGGGTAAACGAGGTGAAAGGTTGGCAGGGCACTGGTGACTCTACTGGTGTTGCAGGCAGGTTATTTGTCTGCTCTGCCTGTCACATAAAAATAAAGTCAGTGTCAGTTAAAATTTGACACGAGTTGGAACAACAGAATTTACTTTAGTTCATAATTTCAGCCAATAGACGTCCACAGCTGGACATAGGCCTCCTTAAACGTTCTCCACACATCGGTCCTGTGCCACCCGTATCCAAAGGACTCCCGCGACCTTCACTATATCGTCGGTCCACCTGGTGGGAGGCCCGCCACGGCTGCGGCCTCCTGCACGCGGCCTCCACTCAAGGACCTCTCCACCCGCCGTTGGGCCGTTTGTTCTCCTCGCAATGTGCCCTGCCCATTGCCACTTGAGCTACGAAATTCTTCTAGATTGGGCAGCGTTTGGGAAGCTACGCAGCATATTTTCGGCCCATTCATCACAGTGTCTAAAGTCGAAAGTCTTTAATGCATATGTGTTGCCAGTGATGATGACACACTGTAGCAGCGGCGATGTATTTCAGTTTAAACCTTTTTTATTCTACGACAGACAAGCATTAGACCTCGATCACATCTGTTGTTAAGTGAAAATGAGGTCTAAGGTGGGCCATGCTTGCCCGTGAAAAGCCTATTCACTCTTGCCTTAAAGAGGTCCAGGTTATATTGTTCAGGAAATACATCGGAGGGTAAAGAGTTCCACTCCTTGGCTGTTTGCATTAAAAAAGAGTTTGCATAGCGCTTAGTGCGAATGGCTGAAACTTCAACCATTTAGGGACCTTACGAAAAAAAAAGTTTTCTTTGCCAACTCTCCATCAACTGCGGGCACCGTTCGGCCACCGTCCGCGTCCCTTCGGGTGTTGTTTAAATAAACGGCACGCCACGTCGCACCGGCTTTCCCTTAACACAAAATAATGTGCTAACATAGTCTACACGATGGAAAATCAACTTTAAATCTGACAGTCAGAGTCCAATTTGTCATAACAAGAGGTCAGTTGTGGACAAGATGTTGGCATGGAAGTGTTTCGTTTTGTTGTTGCAACTCCACCCTTCATTTTCGTAATATAGAGTGGGAAGTGACGTTTTCGGTATAATTTTATGCTGTTGATTTGTCTATGATTGTTTGTTGGATGATCACGAGTATTCTCTGAACCATGTAGTGGAGAGGAGAACAAATTGAATGTCTGGCTAACATTCGTTATTTTAGGAATTGAGTAGACGTGATCATAAAGCATAACTTATGACATAGGTCACTTGAATCTCATTTATAATTTGATGTGTTGTCAATGTGAACGTTTTTGTTTTGTTAGATTCTGCTTTTGCTTAAAAAGAACTCAATTCATTAAGAAATTCAGCTCAAATCACCGGTCAATGTCCTCAAGACAACGTTGTATCTTTACTCACTTGACATTGGCAGAATTAATATAGTGCCTAAGAAGAGTGTGACAACGCTTGCCTAATGCGGATTGATGATCACAAACCCGATCTATATTTGAAAATTTTGAAACATCATTTGCGCGTTTCGGGAATTCAACCCAGGGAACACCTCGAATGGTCAATGGTTTGAGACCTCGGGTGCAGCTAGTATTTCATAATTGAATCAACAATGAAACTACCCACATATTCCTTTTTTACATTTAAAACGCAAAATTGCTTTTAAAATTGTATAACTGGTGTTTGTTTTGTGAAACGCAACTGAAAAATTGTTACCATTAATTTGTGCACTTTGCAGTCGGACGGCAGTTTCTAAATAAAACAACGGACCTTTTCAAATCAATTCGGGACCGCTGAGTTTGTATGGACGAACAAAAAAATAGGCCCGCAATTTGTATGGTATTGTCTATTTGTTAGTCAGTTTACAGTGTATGGGAGCTCAGTAAAACTTATGGAAATGGAAATGTACGCCATTCACAAAAGTTACCGTCACTATACCTCGCGATGTAAAAAAGTGGAACCAGCTGCCAACGACGGTGTTTCCGAGCAGACAAGACCTAGTGAGCTTCAAGAATATGCACATATTACACACGCTTAGAGAACGCTTACTTAGATTTTTTACATTAAGAAGAATCTTATTTTATTTTTGGTATTTTGTTTTTAAGTCGTCTTAACCTAACCCTCCCACTAGATCTTAGAGATAAGCGGCTGGAAATCAGCTCTGACATATGCCAGCACTAGCTGAACCCCTTGCTTTTGCTTTCCGTCTGTCAATTATTTGAGTAAAATGTGTAATGGTAGCTATGTTTTAATGTAATCAAAATACGACCTTCTTGTTATATAATTTTGGGAATAATTTAATTTTAATTTTGGACCTTATTGTTATGTAATTTTGGGAAGCAATAAATGCATTTTTTTATTTATGAAAGGGTCTTATTCTTTAAGAGCCGGCAACGCATTTGTGATGCCTCAGGTGTTACAGATGGCCAGGGGCGGCGGTGATCGCTTAATTCAATCCAATTAAATTTATTCACTCAAAACATGGTACATAAAATGGTGTTTGCATAAAAGTCTAAGGGCCTCGTTCACCATCTCCGAGTAAAGTGTCAGAAAATTGGCCCCTGGTATTTGTATTGAAAAAAATATCTAAATTAAATTAGGCCGCGGACCAGGGCCCAATTTTTTCCGAACCCACTATAATTGTACACAAGTAAATTACTTGACACCTTCCTCGGGGGTGGTGAACGAGGCCTTTAGAAAATATTGTAATCTTAGTTTCCACGAAAGTTTAAAATACTTAGAACTTACGTTTGACTTCACGGTGTCCATACAAGTGTTATGTCACAGGAACACGACGTGGGACGCTTTGGGAGAATGGCGCGAAATAAACGGACTGCAATCATGCAAGTGTCACAGCCGGCTCGCGTTTAGCTGCATTTGTTTGCCATATTCTTTATCGAATGTGCAACCTTAGAACACCTGAGGTAGACAGATTTGGAAATAAATTATTTCGTCTGCTACCTATCACATAAATAATAAAAAAAAATAAGGCCGGATGGCGCATTTGGTAGTGACCATGCCTAATACGCCAAAGGTCGTGGGTTCGATCCCCACGCTGGACAAACATTTATGCGATGAACACTTGTATGTGTTCAGTGTCGGGTGAGACAACATCACATACATTGTCCTGTATTTAAGTATTATATTAAAATTTGTGTTGCCTCTGCTGTCTGATGTCTGTAACATATGCTACATGCACTTAATAGAAGGGGTCAACCCTTGTTTATCTTATGTATGTACCTGGGTTATAAAGAAATAAATTATTTTGTATTTTGGTAACACAAGTGGTTAGGTAAGCTACTTCTTACTTTTAGTAGGTACGGAGTCAGGTCGTGTGAATTTATTTGTTTAACTAGTCAATGAGTGAAGAGGGATGGTAGCTCCATGGATTTGAATTCGGTTTCTGTGGTTCGAATTCGAGTTTACACTTCTGGATTTTGAAGAAACCTGCACTTTTTATGTGATAGGTGGCAGACGGATAACCTTTTGTTAAACGATTGCCTCCACTCAATCCATAGACACCTGCAACACTAGTAGAGTGCGAATACGAGTGCTCTGCCAACCTTTAAACTCTCCGAATTGGGCCTTCGGTTCCCTCACTCACAACGGAACACAGCATAGGCGCTGCTTTATGCAGGTCTTTTGTGAGGCCATGCCATCACTCCGATCGAGCCAGCCCCATTATACAGAAGCGTGGCTCTCCCACAGTAAATTACTTTCCGAAAAGCCATCTTATTAGTCAGTTATTTATAATGCGGTTGAGTCAAAACTCATTACCTTAGCGTTTATTCCCGTTTGTATCTCTTTCGCTTCGTAGCCCGGGGACTACGTGCCGAGCTAAACTACGCAATAGAATTCCTGAATAAACTGCAATAAACGTTTTTAATTTCACTGGGGAACTAGTGGCACGTTCGCGTATCAAGTGCATAACACGGAAATCAAATAACTCGTGACTAACTTTTGACTCGCGAGTAAACAAAACGTTCTGCCGCCAACGCTGAACAATATTCCGTGTTGCTGTTACTTTAAAAAAAATTAAAAGTCCCGGCATTTTATAATCATATTTATCCATTCCATCCATTTATAATGATTTGATTTCTTTGATCGAGGCATTTGGCCTGCAGTAGGACAGTATAAAGGCTAATACAATACTTTTTACTTAACCGACATTTATTACAGCATTGGGAGCGTTCAAGTATTACGTAACGCAATTTTTGAAGATTTTTGCCCCTTTGATCATATTTGATTTATTTTACTACTTAAACCCTTTAATTGATATCTATATTGAGAGAATCCAGTCAAAATCAGTCACCACCTTAAATCGGCGGTCATTAAACATAGCTAAAAAACTAAATCATTTTTCAAATGAAAAAGCAAAAGTTAAATCGGTTCATCAACTCGTAAGATTAAAAAAAAAATCTAATAAGGCGAATATTGGCTGGCAAACTGATATTCGGTTTTTTATTGCCAATCGTACCATTTCGTAAAATGACTTTTTCTGCAAACTATCCGCACCATTCACGTTTACATCCACTGGGTTTTTCATTAAAATTCGCTTGTTTCCAACGAACAATTACACAAGAGTAAGCGAGAGCGGCTTGAATAAAGTAAGTGCTATTAAACCAATGGAAACGGCAGTTGTGTCAACTTGGGCTTTTTAAGAAAATTATAACAGAATGAAACAAAAAATATTTGTTTTGTTTTGTTTTTACGTGATACTTTTTCTTTTGTCTTCCTCAAAATTATTCTTTAAAAATAACTCCACACACACCCACACATACACATAAATACATAATTACGTGCAAGGTGTGCACAGCCACGCATCCAGGTAGGCGGAACGGTCAGATTTTCTTAATTTGATTCTCACTTTAATGACAAACACGTTCAGTTCAATATCGATTGAGGAATTTTGCCGGATTGTGGTGGCTTGATGTGTGGCTGTCTGTACACAACTATCAAATAAAAAAATAAAAAAACTGTTATTGGCTGTTAGAAGTATTTATATACATTTTAAATAGTATAATTTAAGAGCTGTGAATTTTGAAAAATAAATAAATAAACTAACTGCTGGCTCAGCGATCCAAAATGAGTCTTGCCTCCGACACCAAAGATAGTAAAATGAAATTAGAGGTAGATTATTGGTACAGGGGAGCAAATTGTCCGGCACTCGATATTGAAGAATTAGAGATTTCTTCATCATCATCATGATGATGATGAGAATGTACTATGAAGTCTTTAAATTCGACACCAATGTCGAGTGCACGAGAATTCCCCCCCTGGTCTTAGTTAAATAAAGGAATAAAGTAAGAAATTGTCTATCTCTTTGTTTTAAAGTCATAATCAACATTGATCGTGTATACAAAGGAAACATTTCCATTAAAATGTCTAACAAAGAACGCAAACACAACAAATGGAGTCAAACAGCAAAAAAAACTTTATTAAAGCATAATTATCTCCTCCCAACCTCACGAAGTATATCAGGCTGTGACAAAGTATCTTAGGGCACCATTAAAATGTTACGAATTCGAGGCATGAAATTAAGGTGAAGAAACACGTGGCGGGTGACCTTTGTTCTACGCAGAAATTAATCTTGGCTAAGTCCCATTTGAACGTTGGTCGGAGAATGGTTATGGAATTGTAATTTTAAAGGAAAAATGTGGCGCAAAGAGTATATTTTACGTCATAATAAAAGCTTACTTCAATGTTCTATTAATTTCGTTCTAATTCAGATTTTTTTAAATACAAATCCACAACTTGAGAACTAGACATAAAAATAGTAGGTATAAATCGTTATAGGAAACAAATTTCTATGGAGCGTATCTATGTAGTTAAGTTAGTATGGTGTAAGTGACCAAAGAAGCAGGTTGTAGCAGTAGTAGTCATAAAACAATAATTATAGAATGAACCAGGAATTTGTGAAATTATGAAGCTTGTAGCCAATCAGAACGCGTGACGTCACGATGCAAGAAACAACAAAATTCCCCTTGTGAACGGTGGTGTTACTGTTAGTTTGGGGTTAAACATTTGGACAAACAAAGGGAGAGTAAATGAAACAATATATTTTTAATTAGAATGATTTATTGAAATATTACAAAAAATCCTTATTACGCATTTATATTGATTTTCAAAATGAATAAGTTTATTGTACACGTGTCGAATATATTTCCGGGGGTCTAATTTTTTTGAAATATTGGATAAACGAACATTCGTATACTTTTCTATATTAAAATTAGCGAGCTCCAATTATGGTTTACTATCTACTCCGTTATCATGCATGATACTCCCGGACCACATATTTATTCCTTTTACCTCGAAATATTTTATAGCCACCTTTTTATTTTAGAATAAATTCCAACATCGTATGACCAGAAGAAAGGACAGTAATTTCTCTAATTCACTTTACAATGTTTTAATATTATAATATACGTCTATACTATTTTATTCAAACTATAATGAAAAGAACGGATTTTGAAACTAACTGCAGTGAGTGAATGATTCATTCAAAAGTCGAGTTGATTTATACCACGATATCATTATTAAATTTTTCTGTCGTTTACGTATCGTAACGATTTTTTATTAAAATACATTTTCTAGTTTAATACACATTTGATAATTAATAAAAGTCATTACTTATGATAGGAAACGCGATCTTGTTGCGAATTTTAGCTGTCAGATCGCCTTTTACATGAAAATACTGCACAATTCACCATTTTTAAGAGAAACGTCACGCGACACGGAGCGATGCAAAATGGCGATGTAGCGACATCCAAGTAGTTTTGTATAACTTAGTTGACCAGTGTACTTTGCCGGAGGGGAAACGCCCGGTATGGCATCTCCAGTGGCTATATACTCAAAGATTGAATCATGACGTCGAGGGCTAATTTGTCACGTGACTTGCTGTTTTGGCGGGAAATTTGAATCGTATTAGGGTAAACTCTAGGGGTACTCTAAAACTTTACTTTAAAAAATTATAAAAATCTTACTCGAGTGCATTCCAGTAGCTTTTATATATATGTCATGTAGGTATTTTGAATTAACCAAAATTGCTAAAAATGCATCGCTACTGTACACGATACAACAGCTATTTAATTAAAATAATTAAAAATGTTTTTAAACGCCTGATAAATAAACCAGAGATGCTCAAACGAAACGAGTCATTGACGCGTAGCAAAAATGTAATCAATTAATTGCAACTTCCAAGTGAAGTATTCTGGCAGGGCAGATGCAGTTTTTCCAACCTCAGGGTTGCATTTACCGGGTAAGTTTAAAATATCCAATTTTTAATTAAGCTTGTTTTTCTGGTTGAATAAATAGAGTGCTACTTGTGTTAAAAGGTGAAGGAGGTGTAGTGGAATAAATTTGAAAGTTGGGTTATGGCAGTTTGCGTAAATCATTTTAATTATAGTTAAGGTTTTACTGAAAAATAAGGATTTTTTCGCCCCTTTGGTGTAGTGGTTTAGTTTCGTGATCTTAGGGTTCGGATTCCCGGGTCGAGCAATAAGAAAGTTTCGAATTTTTCGAACATTCGCTAAGGTTTTTGATGCCGTATTAGGCAGGCATGGTAATTAACCTAAACCTAATCCCATCATATGCGGGATGATTCCTTAACAAAAACTGCTACGATATTGCAAAAATAAAAAGTATATTGTTGTCTATTGTCAGAACAAGAATTAGATTACTTCATTTCTTTTGACATAGTTTTTATGACTTAAAGTTTATCCAACCGACACCCTCATGGTCTCCAAAGCCGCGCAAACATCAATTTCATAGATAAAAAACTCATTTTACTCCGCAAAAACTAACTTTATCTCCAAACTCATAAAAATGGTCAAAGTCCAAACAACGCCATAACGTCTTGCCAAATGAATAGTCAGGAGGGTCATAAATAAGCCTAGGAACAGATAAGCTGGATCTATTGGGCTTATAAAGCACTTGGAGCGAGTGAGCTATGGAGTTGTACCCTATGTCGGCAATTTATGGTACACCTGTGGGAACTAGGTACGGGTAGTGCTGTGCAAATAGCAAGACGAGAGGTAGCAAGCTTAGCTATGCATGAAATCATGGGAGTTTCCGTCTTGCGCCCAGTCTTGTTTCTTGATGTAACTAGTTGCGTTGGTCTTTTTTATGTTTCTGGTATCTCCTATGCCTGATCACGGTCGTGTCACACTGGTGTCCCATCTAAACATGAGGGAAAGCGAATATAGAGAGTGCATTTATTTGTGCACACACATTTGAGTACTATAAACTTGATGGCTGATCTTTGAGAATTGCGCCTGTAGTCGAAACATCGGTAAGGAGGGCCTTATTACTCTGATATCCATAGCCACAAACACATGAGGCCCTTAGCGAGACCATCGTCTTGGTCTTATATTTTAAACAACACTAACGTCTGCTAGAGCATGGGTCAGTCTAGTTGGTTGGTTAATTATTGGGGTTTTATTTTACTATATAAATGGTAAGTACCTGTTACGAGCAAAAAAGTTAAGGAACACTTAAAGTTTTTCGAAATCATTTACCATTTCATTATAAATCAACTATTCGAAGATCTTTTCTCTAATAAAATAAATAAGAACAAAACAATGTCAAAATACGGATTGGACAGTCGCAAGGGAAATCTTAACAGTTGCCTCAGATTAGCGTATTTTTCCGCGCGTATACCTACTCGTATTTTTCCGAGCGTATACGCTCGCGTCGTTTCACCATTGAAAAACTAGATGCGCGTGTAAGTACCTACGAGTATATGATCGTATAGGTATGTAATGTTCAATTAAACTGGGAAATAACTTATTGCCATTACGTTTTCACAGCAACGTTTTTCTGTGCACCTTACGAGCTTGGAAGCGAATCAACACTCGTCCGACTGCCAAAATGAGCTTTTTATGTGATAGGTGGCAGACGAGCGTACATATCACCTGATGGTAGGCGATTACTGCCGTCCTTAGGTACTTGCAACTCTAGTAGAGTCACAAGTGCGGTTCCAAGCTTTACCTCCCTTTCGTCCCAATTATGCCTTCCATTCCCTCACTCACTTGACTAAACACAGGACAAGCTTCAGGCCGGTTTTCTGTGATGCCGTGGTACTTGTCACTCCAGCCGAGCCCATTCATGCCGTAGCGTGGCTCTCCCACGGTAAAAAAGTAGCTTATACGCGCGTATAAAACTTCTAGTCTATGACCGCACCAAACAAACTTGACGACTTTAAATCCGTCTTTTGGTCTGGCAACCTAATTCGGGTTTCATATTTAATTTACAACAGCATTATGACGTCAGGCCGGATTCGAGTGGCCGTATTACGGCTGTTTTACGGCCCCCCGCAGAGCCGTTGTCCCTCTACTTGGGTAATACTCTATTTCATTTATGTCTAATTTTCGGGGTATTACGTATTGATAAGGATAAGGTAAAAGTTGCGGTTTGTGGAAGACGTTACAAGAGTTATCACGTTTCTTGGTATAGTCAACTTTGTTTCCCGTGAAGTATAATCCCATCAAAAACATAAATGTGAAATGGTAGCCAAGGTAAAAAATAATTTTATTTGTTGAGTTCATCGTCAAAAGAAATGATATCTAAATAGATGCCACGATCAATGGTGAAAACTACTTGGCTAAATCTCATTCAGGAGTTTAATATAAATACGGTTGGATGCCATATTTAGCTGTTTATAATGATTTGGTAAGAAATTATATATTATAAGCACCAAACATGACAAACATTAAAAATAATAATTCGTAACTAGACTCCGGTACCCTGCGCTGTTTTACGCTGGTCTTCTATGAGCTGATCTATCAAATTGAGCTGGCCACTCAATTTTTATAATGGTCAACATCATTTCAACTGATAGACGTCCACTGCTGGACAAAGGCCTCTCGCGATGTTCTCCACACACTCTACACTTTACTAGATCCTCAGTCCACTTTGTTTCTTATGATACTCGTCCCTAGTTGTAAAAATATTGAGTTTATAATTTACTTGCCAACGCAGTCTATTTAATGGTAAAACAAAATTAAAAAAGCTAACATAGGACATTATTTTCAGGTCGCAGACGGGGATTATAGCGATTTAAGCGATCATATCAAATTAAACGCACACTCAGCTGGATTCAAGGGGCTGTTCAGTACAATACGTGTATTAATAGAGCTGCTTAATACCTTGCATTAAGTAGGGGTAAGTTAGGAGATGGAAGCGATTTTGTTTAATCTATTCAACGCTTGTGTTATGGTGATTCACGCCCCATCTGGGGAGAAGTGACATTGAGATGGAACACAGACACGGACACAAAATATAAATACATTCGTTAAAAAATTAAACGAACATATTTTGGTTTGTAGACACTATTATGCTATAAATGAATATTTAAATGACAAACTATAACACAACATTACTTATGCTGGAGGAGTTTCAAGATTTTGTCCTAACCTAACCTAACCAAGGGATATTTTTTGTTACACAGAGTTTAGTTTGTACTATCATCATCTTCTTCTATACTATTAATAAAGAGGTAACGCCTCGGCCTGTGACTGACTGACTGACTGATCTATCAACGCACAGCCAAAACTACTGGACCTAAAATCATGAAATTTGAAACAGGTAGTTCTTACTATGTAGGCGCGCACTAAGAAGGGGTTTTGCGAAATTCACCCCCTAAAGGGGTGAAAGCGGGGGTTTACGTTAGTATGAAAGTCTTTCAATTAAGATGTTAGAGATTTAAAAATTTGGATTATAGTTGATGATCAAAAATAAAAATTGACCTGTTTCAGTTTTTTTTTAATTCAGTCTTTGAAGGGGTGAAATGGGGGTTAAAAGGATGTATGGAAGATTTGTAATTTTTAAAGATTTGAAAATTGGTATTTGGGCTTTCCATACAAATTGAATGAAAGTGATTTCAGCATATTTTTTTCTTCCACTTACAAAGGGGTGAAAGGGGGTTAAAACGTCGTATGGAAGATTTGTCATTTTTAAAGCTAGAGTCTTGAAAGTTGGTATTTGGGCTTTCCATGCAAATTGAATGAAAGTAATTTCAGTATTTTTTTTTCTTTAACTTACAAAGGGGTGAAAGGGAGTTAAAGCGTTGTGTGGGAGGTTTGTCATTTTTAAAGCTAGAGTCTTGAAAATTGGTATTTGATCTTTCCGTATAGATTGCATGAAAGTGATTTTGCCATTTTTTTTCCTTCAACCTATAAAGGGGGTTAAAACTTGGGTTTTTTGAAGCTAGAGTCTTGATAATTTAACCTATAAAAAGGTAAAATGTGGGTTAAGACTTCGTATGGAACTGTTATCTTATTTACGTAATGCTGCATAAATTTTGGTTTTTTCAAAATAAAAGTAAGTACTTTCAGTTTCTTTTAATTCAACCCCTATAGGAGTGAGTGAACGGAGGTAGAAGCGTCGTATGGATGATTAAATTTAAAAAAGTACATTTTTAATCAAATCTTTTTGAGATTCCTTCATTTAGGTTTGTAATCAGCAAATTATCAATATAAGTAGGTGACTATCAGTAAAAATGCTTTTTACTCATCACTTTGATTGTTGTGAACTCTACTTCGTTCTTCAAAATTAAAATACCGAAGCGAAGCGAGGGCGGGCCACTAGTTACAAATATTTTGGTGGTAGCCCCGCCCCACCTAACTAAACACTGACCAGAAAAAAAATCTTGGAATTCTTGTCAGAGTTTTTTTGCCCGAGTTGCCCCCTAGGCGGGAATGCCCAAGGGCTGGTGGAGGGACCTGTGACTTTGACCTATTCAACGTTACCTTTATTTCCACCACTAGTGGGGTGTCGCTTTGCTTCGGGACAGTAGTTCAAAATCGAACCAATAGACGGCGCTGGGAATCTATATCATCGCGCTAGTATTTCGTGTTTTTCGTTTGCAACAAGACAATAGACAACAAGGCTTATAGATTAGTTATCTCTTTATAAATCGTCCCGCCCTCACTTCGTTTCGGAACAGTAGTTCCACTGTCTACTAATAGATGGCGCCGGACGTTGATTGTATCATGCAAGTGTTTTGTGTTTTTGGTTTACCCTATAAGCCCTGGCGTGGAATATGAGAGTTACCTCTTTATAAATAGTATAGAAGATAGAAGAAGAAGAAGATTGGCTCTGCGATGAGAAAAAATATCATGAGGACATTGCCGCATTTGCCGGTGCCCATAGATACCTGTAACATCAGTAGAGTCACAAGCGCGCTGCCAATCTTTCCCCCTAATTGGGTCTGTCTGTTAGTTTGTAAGAAGAAATGTATTTAGTAAATTAAATTACAGTTTTGGTTATTGGCTAATCATTCGGAATAATTAGTTCTTTAAGTATTGATGGTAGTCGATCCTCAAGTTCATCAATAATGTCTATGATATGCGGGATTGGACATAATATACACATGCGTTCTAGTTTTGGTCAGTAATACATGCTCTGGTGTCGGCGCTTAATCCCATCGCATTACGTTGTGGTTCAAGTTACAATCGACATATCTGGACCCGAAAATATAATGGTTTTTGGAAAATAAGGCTGAATTATACGTAATATGTACGTAAATCATTACGAATTGGCAGCCAGCAGGACGTTGTCCTAGAGGCAGGCCCAAAAATAGATGGCGTGATGACTTAGCCCACTTCTCTAACGCAAACCGCCGCTACAGAGTGCAATGGCGGCATTTGGGGGAGGCCTTTGCCCAGCAGTGGGACGTCTTCTAAATAAAAAAATAATAAAAAAATTAAGCCTTTTTTGGGAATTTATTTAATACTAGTGGTCCGCTCCCACTTCGCTTCGGGACCGTAATTCAGAAATGAACCAATAGATGGCGCTGTGCTAAATTACATCGTTTCGTGTTTTCGGTTTACCTAAGCCTTGTCGTTGTCTATAGAAGTTATCTCTTTATAAATAGTATAGATATAGAAGATTTCTTGGTCAGAACATAGCTTAAAGGCAATGTCAATGTGGTTTTCCTTGTATTTGGGGCTGAACAATGTATGTGGTATTTTCGTCATCTGGTGCTCATACTACAGGGGTTGCCCTAATTTGAGACCAGGTTGATTGGTGTTATTGTCTGGCGCATTTATTTGTTTATTACTTATTATTATTTTTTCAATTTATTTTCATCTTTTATATTATGCAAAATGGCTATAGATTTGTTTTTAAACTTTCGCGTTGCATTATACAAATACTTCATAAACGACTGTTGTAACGCAGTCGAAACGTCAAGCAGTAAGTGCTAGAATGTACCCACTTATTAATTTTCGTCGCGTTTAGTCCCGTTTATATGAAGTATATGGCTATAGATTGCTGAAACTGCCCATATAGAAAGAAGAAGGATTTTGCATTAATTGAGGTTAAATCTGCTTAGTTACACTTTTTTTTAATGGTATAAGGTCGCAGACGAGCAGACGCATCACCTAATGTTAAATGATGGCCGCCCCCTATATAGGTAGACACCTGCAACACCAGTAGAGTCAGAAGTGCGTTGCCAACCTTTAACCCCATTTCCCCCTACAATTGGGCCTCCAGTGCCCTCTCTCATTCGAAGAAATACAGCGCAGGCACTGCTTCACGCCCGTTCTTCTTTGAGGCCGTGGAATCACTCCGGTCGAGCCGGCTCATTCATGCCGAAGCGTGACTGTCCCACGCTTAAAACGTTTACAAGGTCACGAGACCGGATGCTTTCACTTATCTCTTTATTCTTTCTTCCGAATTCTCTTTAATCCGTTTAGTAGTTTTGGCGTGAAAGAGTAACAGACAGACAGACAGACAGACAGAGTTACTTTCGCATTTATAATATTAGTTAGGATTACATCCGAAATGAGGGTTGGCTTCTTGTTTGCAAAACTATGTCTAAATATTATATTCACATCGATAAATAATAAACCTACAGTATTTTAATAGGGTTTTCGGCACATATCGCTTGATCGTTTGCATTAAAACTACGTACATACTGTGTGGGGAGATAATTAATTTCGCAGGATGCCTCTAAGAGGATGATCTGTGGTAATTAGCGTTGCACATTGAGAGCAGGCTTCGTGTCAAGGAATAGCTACAACCCTACAATATGGGATTTTGCATAAAGAGACTTGTACAGAGGCGGATCCTATGGTATGCGCCATAGTCTATAGACACCTGCAACACTAGTCGAGTCACAAGTGCGCTACCTTTAACTCCCATTTCCTTCAATGGGCCTCCGGTACTCACACGATGAAACAGTGCATGCGCAACTTTATTATAACTTTTAACGGTAGAACAACTGAGCTGCGAGATTTGGTCTTTTTGACAAGTATTGTTTATATTTACATTTAACTGTGGGAGAGCCACGCTTCGGCATGAATGGGCCGGCTCGACCGGAGTGCTACCACTGCCTTACAGAAAACCGGCGTGAAGCAGCCCCCGTGCTGTGTTTCGCCGAGTGAGTGAGGGTACCGGAGGCCCACCCGGGGGGGAAGGGGATAAAAGGTTGGCCGCGCACTAGTAACTCCACTGGTGTTGCAAGTGTCCATGGGCGGTGGCGATTGCTTACCATCAGGTGCATGCCATTACCGCATGCTCGTCTGCTACCTATCACATAAAAAAATGCATGGGATTTACTTTTGTATTGGATATTTGGCGGACATTACTGAGTTCTCTCGGTTAACCAAATGCTGTATTGATGAAATATTGTTTCAAATTGTGTTGATGTGTAATATTCTGCAGACTGCAGCTGACTCTGAAAGCAAAGTGAAGCGTTCTATGTTAGGTATTATAATACACGTAACATAACCGCAGGGAATCGATCAGTCTTAGAGCTCAAAGTTTGTCTAAGTATTCCACCCACACAGGGTCATACGATTAATCGATAAGTGATATTCGTCGCTTCAGACCGATTAGAATGATGAATCGATAGTATCAAAATGCTTAATGATTTTCTATAATTCGCTCCATACGTCACATAATACGTTCCAGGCAGGCCTTCCAAAAGGTGGACCGACGATCTAGTGAAAGTCGCGGGAGTCCCTTGGATGTGGGTGACACAGGAGCAATCTGTGTGGAGAACGTTGGGGAACCTTTGTGCAGCAGTGGACGTTTATTGGCTGAAATGATGATGATGATGGTTCCATCTTTGAGATCGCAGGCTTTCGAGATGTGGTGTTGGCGGAGAATGAAGGGTATAGAAGAAGGCTAAGGGTTGGATTGGAGGGAGAAGAAAACGAAGATCTCATAGAAGACCAGTGTGAAGCAGCGCCTGCCCTGTGCTTCGTCGAGTGAGTGAGGATACCGACACCCAATTTGGGGGAAAGGGGGTTAAAGTTTGTCAGCGCACTTAGTACTGGTGTTGCAGGTGTCTATGGACGGCAGCAATCTTATCATCAGGTGATTCGTCTGTTCGTCTGCAACCTATAACTTAAAAATAAGCTATCTAAATCACTCATCAATTATCGCATCTTAGTGTAGTCCTAAATAAATCAAATTGTATAACCGTTGTAAAAGAAGTTCGAGGAAATTCCTCTAAATCTTTTCAAACGGCTAAGTCAAGAACTGCAACCACATGGTTTAAGGTTTAAGTGTAAGTACCTACATAACTTAGTCACAGCGAATTGAATCTAAACGCAATACTAAATCCTACCCATTTGGAAAGTGAAGCATTCAGTTTAGTGTTGTTAGTGGATTATCGATATGGATACGGGTAAAAACTTTATTATTTATAGCGTGTCAGACAATCACAGCGCTGAATCTATTTTTAATATTTTGTTAGGAAGTAAAATCGAAAGCATTTTATTGGTATTAAGCAATTGGTGTTATATAGGAAGTTTTTCCAACAAATAATCTTACGCCTTCGCTTACGCTATATTTATCTTTACGGCGCTTTTAGTCGTTTTAATCCCCTCATAATAGGTAAAATTAATAAAGAAGCTTTAACGTGTAAGACCATCAAAATAAGCAAAACAAATCTGCTGTTTCATACAAAATGAATATTCACCAGTGATAATGACTGTATGGAACTGATGTTCCATTTTTAATTTATTTATTTTTACAAACAAAACAGAAAAAAAAACAGAATAACATAAAAATAGCATTAAATTAACAAAGTACATTATTTTTGGTTTAGGTATTATCCCAAAGACATGTGTGAACAGTCATCATGAAACAATAAAAAGCAGTGAGCTTAATACGTATTAAAATGCTATATAAAATTTGTTTATTTTCATGATGTAACATTCTAAAGAGGCTTTATTTGGGTTATTTCATTTAGGTCTATTATAAGAGTTTCGGTATTAAATCGGCTAAAGTTCAACGGTGTATTTGAATACCACGAAAATTTAATATCGAAGAACGACTCATTATCGATATCGGAGCTAATGATATAAGAACGTCTCTATTAAGTTGAGCCTCCCCCAACTATTTGGCTGAGCTATTCAAGAGTTAGTTCATGCGAAGCGGACTGCTCAACGGCTCACAACGAACGATTGCATCCAGTTACTGACGTTTTGGTAAGTTCCAGAATAGGGATATAAAGGGTTAAGTTTACAAGTTTAATGGAACGGAGGGGTACATACAGCAATGAACTACAAAACGCATGTAAAACGCGAGACTTACTTGCGTCATCTGGACTGGCAGGACTGGCCGGATGGCGCATTTGGTAGTGATCCTGCCTCACACGCCAAAGGTTGTGGGTTCGATCCCCACCCTGGACAAACATTCGTGTGATGAACACTTGTGTTTGTTCCAGTGTCTGGGTGTAGTATAATGTATTTAAGTATTATATTTGTGTCCCCTCTGTTGTCTGACATCTGTAACACAAGTGCTTAAGCTACTTAGTACGGAATTTATCTGGTCTGGTTTCGTCTGCCACCTATATCACATAAAAAAAACATCCGAAACGTGTAACTTTTCTCGTGATGTATTTTGCTTTCTTTGCCTGAGTCACACACAAAAAAAACATTAACTAAAGTAAGAAAAAGCTTGAGGGTTCCTAAACAATTCAATACGCGGGGAATAAACAACCAGTCTGTCAGACGAGACGATTTCAAAGAAACACTTCCAATGTTAAAATTATCTAATTTAACTTTTAATTCACGTTCTCTTTCATGCTCGAGTCAATCTCGAGTGACTTCAAAATAAAACGGGACAACCATGACTAGGGCTTCCAACCGGCAATTATTTAATTGGGACAGTCATTAACGAATAAATAAATCCAATAATAATAATAATGTGTTGTGGTGTCCAAATTAATAAACTGTATTTTCTTTCTTTCAACCGATATTCGGCTATGGCGGCCAATTTTAAGGTTCAACCACGTACGCAGGATATTATTATACTGCTCAAGTGTGTACGCAAACAGGTGCACCTCTCTGTTCCCTTACCCTTTTAATTCGGTGTCACACCAGTGTGACAAAACCGAAGAGCGATCGAGCGCAGGACTAACTTGTTAACATGATTTAACGTGTATATCGGGGGTACAAGACCGCCAACTTCCAGACTTCGGCCTGACACTGAGAATTTCTGAGTAGAAAACCTCAGGTGTGTATCTTTTTCGATACACATGCCTTTAAAAATAAGTCACACCGAAAACATTTTAGTGTGCCATGTGTAGCGAAAAAAATACATGTTAATTAATTTTTTTTCTATTGTTTCAGTTTAAATAACCTTACAAAGTAGGAGGACGAAAGAAGCAAATGAGAAAAGAATTTTGAGAATGACAATAGTTTAATATTAGGTACCTAACATGTGAAAAAAAGTGGAGTTGAAAGTGTATTTTTTTTTGTAAATTTAGGGGCGGTATAATAAAATGCAACTTAGGTAGTTGCAGTGTTAAAAAGTCTCACGGCACCGTATCTCCGTGGTCCCACTAACACTGCCCCTGCTAGAATCCGAGAAATTTAAGAGAGTTGAAATTAACTTTCCGTCTAGCTTGTAAGGGTTATTACTGCTTAGAATCGATGTTGGTTACTAAGAAGTGTTTTCATTTATGTCTTTAGAGCTGCTGTAAAGTTTTATTGAAAAGAGTACTTCTTTCACGGTAGGCAGCGGCATGACTGTGCCTCGGCATTGTTGTTGTCTATGAGCGGCGGTTACCATTTACCATCAGATGGGCCGCATGCTCGTCTGCCTATTTCAGCAATAAAAAAAAAAAAAAAAAATGTTATTATTACTAGTGTAACTTATGTAGATATTTTAAAAAGTTTTTTTTTGTATTATTGACATTATTCATAATATAGTTTATAGTATTAGCCATCCTCATTTACTTTTGGGACACACGGCATTAAGGGGCTATACGAATGAAACTAGCGCCGCCAACCTATTTACACTGATTGTGGCGAAAATATGATATTTTTGAAGAAAATAAAACATTACATACAGACTTAGATCCAAGTAAATTGGATTTTTCAAGATGCAATACAATATTTCTAACAAGTAACAATAAATGTTAATTATTGCTAAAAACGGCCACTTTTAGCAATAATTGACATTATTGTTACTTGTATCGTATTTTCGCCGCAATCAGTGTAAATAGGTTGGCGGCGCTAGTTTCATTCGTGTAGCCCCTTCAAGAGACTCGTTCTTACTGGAAATTGGTCGGTGGACGGTGACTCAGCTAATTCTCTTAAATAATTGAGTTTTTATTTATCCATCACCTAGAACAAACGAAACATCTGACTGACATCAATAGACAACACAGTTAAAAATTGGAAAAATCTCCGGGACATTAGTTTCAATTTGAACTAATAGATGGCATTGGGCGTTAATTACAAAGCGCAAGCGTCGCTTTTTCAGCGTATAAATTAATAATTTTCCACGTAGGTATATGACGTTGTATTGAATTCAAACAGAGAACGTTTCATGAAGTCAGTTTGGTGCGCGTTATGTTTGGAGGTAATTAACGGAGTGTTGCGGTTTGGAGCATTGTTTGATGTTTTAGCAATTGTACAATTAATTAATTATATTTGCAAATGAGCGCACTTGAAGTGAATTTACGGCCTACGTCACTATCGCTATGTCGTTAAGTCAGTATCATGGTAGCCATGGGCGTACCTACCCCTACTGTGTAAAACAGTCTTGACAGTGGTCAAGTCGACAAATTGTTGATCTAAAGTTATATCGATCGGGGGGTTGGTATAACGATGAAGTAGCGTTCCTTACAAGATAACATCCATGTTATGCTAGGTGTAAGTTCTGCTGAGTTTATTAGTAGGGATTTTGCTTATGCCAAGCTTAAATAGGTTATTTTTCGAGTTTTTTTTAAGTATGATACACTGTTCCCTTTTTATTTTTTATCTATCATCATTACTAGTTCCAAAGATTTAGAGTTGCAGAGATCCCAATCAGAAAAGAGGAGCGATACTCTGTTAATGACGTCGCTAGGCTTGTGCTTCCTACAAGCGCCGTACAAAATTTTGTTTAAGAAGGAGACAGATATATTAAAAGTTTGTTGCTTTATAACTTTCTTGCAAGTATTTAAACTTTTTGAAAATGTGTCTTCAATAATCGTACACTTACACAGTAAATTATCGAGTCTAGGTATAGGATGTTGATCAATATGTATTTCAACGACAATAAAATACCCTTAAGCATATGTTTTTATATTCGGTTTACAAGTAACAGTGAAAAACTTATTAAGACCAGGACTAGCAAGCAAACAACAATCCGTCTTTAACAGTCCGATAGCTCAGTCGTGTCGCCGGCATGTTCCTGTATTTACGCTTGACGCCGGCAACACTAAAGAGCAGGAAATGAGATCCCGCTTTGTTGCCAAGATTTAAAGTAAACTTTAAATTATATTTCTAGTGGTAGAAGTTTTGTCCTTTTTGTAAGTGTCCGGTGCGGGAATTGCATTAAATTATTATGCTGGGTTGTTTGCTTCATGCTTCTGGTTGTTTAAGGTGGTTGCTAGATTTTGTGTTTAGTTTAAAATTTTTAAATAAATAATATAATCTTATATTTACATCTGAAATTTCATGTAAGGGCTGATATTATATATTATAGGTAAACCGATAAGACAATTTTTGAAACAAAAAAAAACCGACTTCAAGACAACAGCCACAATATAAGTAATACGACTAAACATTTTTTTTTCAATAACCTCTCAGTCAATTTTGATAACATTTAAATGTAAATGGCCTACCAAAAAAAAAGAATCATAAAAATTTATTCATACATACAAAAAAAACATACGTGTCGAATTGAGAACCTTCCTCCTTTCTGAAGTCGGTTAAAACACTTGCGCTATGTAATCATTTCCCAGCGCTATCTTTTGGTAGAAGTTTAAGTTAAGTAACAAAACAAAGTGAGGATGGACGCTAGTCTATAAGTACCGTTTTTAAAGAGATAACTTCTTTATACAACCTTAAGACTTTGTATCACGAAAAGATGATACACCCACGCGATGTTATCGACGCCCTGCACCATCTATTGGCAAATATTGGATTAAACCTATGTTCCAGAAACAAGAAGGCAGGCTATTATAGTATACGAGTTCCTTAAAAATAAGCCACTTGTAGTTAAGTATAGAAAGAAATTTAAAAAATACGCGTCGAATTGAACCATCCCCGTTATGTGCGGCTGAAAATAGAACTCCAAGGAAATTTTCTGCATCTTAACTTAAATCACAAGTCTAAAGATAGTCTTAAATCGGTTATTTTCTAACTTTTAAAAGCAGTGCATTAAACTAATGAGAAAACGTTAGCATTTCACTTGCGATGGAGGATAATTGAGTTTAAATAAAAGACGGAGTGGGGCCAGACGAGCTGACTAATGGGGGGTGATTACCGCCACCGATAGACATTACTCAGACTGATTACTGGCTTATTTATCAGACTATTTGGTGGGGAATTTGGATGATTTTTGTATTTTATGATACTTTATCTATGCTCATATCATGATTTTCAAATTAAAAACTATAAGGTAAATAAATACGTTTTGACAGACTTTATACAATATTCTGGATTTAACAGTTTTTTTAAGCATTGGCGAGAGCACCAATATCGTGATAAATTATATTAATCCCCTTTTTTACCTCACTCTCTCTATGAAACACTGCGCAGCCGCTGCTTCCGGTCTTCTGTGAGGCCGTGGTATCACACCGGTCGAGCCAGCTCAGTCATGTCGAAGCGCGGCTCTCCCTCAGTCAAACAGACCGAATATAGACTGAAACTTTTTTAGAACTTTCAACCGCAAGACAATTATGTAGCCAATCCAAACGTGTCTGGAAAAACCACACTATCTTCGCCAAGGAATCGTGGCAAACAACTACTTAATTCTTGAAAAGCAGAAGTGGAACTCGGGAAAGAAATCAAGTAGTCCGCAAACTTCCTCCGTACACTAACAAGAAAACTATTAGCAATTATCAGTTGTCGGCGTTTCAATCAATTTACAACTTGAAAACAAGGCGCTTCGGCAAATAAGGGAACGAACTTACCCGCAACTTTCTTTGTATCTTACTGTTTCAGGAATAAGGGGGAAATTCCTGTAATCTGTTAGTTGGGGCTAAAACGATCATGGTTGGGGGCGTGACAGCTTCGCAATTTTCATTTATGTGTTCCCCTTATGTTTCTGATTTCGCCGTCAGTTGACTGAAGCGGTGATATTGTTAACAGCTGTTGGGGAATTTAAACGTCTTGTAGGCAGTGAATAATAAGATACAAATGAGCGCTTAATAAGGACAGAAAGAGACTTCATAGAGAAAAAAAACATTTTGTTTTTAAACACATGACTCACGAAGTCACGATCAACTAAGGCAAGAAAAACAAAACATCATAATAAACTTGAGAAAATAAGTATCAACATCCTTACTAATATCATAAATTCGAAAGTAACTCTGTCTACCTGTCTGTTACTTTCACGCTAAAACTATTGAACGGATTTGAATAAAATTAGGTATACTGATGGTCTAGACCAGGGTCAGGGTTCTCAGGAGAGAGAACAAAGGGTACTTTTTATACGGCGAAAACACACACGCCGGTGCTGCTTCACGCCTGTCTTCTGCGAGGCTGTGGTATCACTCCTGTCGGCCATTCATGTCGAAGTGTGGCTCTCCCACGGATACCAAATTTTGATTTGGATTTTGGTGAGCAAAATTTGCAATCGGGTAAGCCCACTTGCTCGTTTGCCGACTCTAGCATAAAAACCCAAAGTGTGTCTATTTCCTAAGCTTCTAAAAAAATTCAATAAAGCCTGTTGCTCTCATATTAGTATTCTATTCACGCGAATAGGTACTCGTCTTGAAACTTGACGAATATCTGCCGACATCTTTTTTGTTATAACGGCAGAAAAGTTATTTCCAATGATACTTTGCTTATTGCTTTTTATTTTTAACGCATGATATTTTTATTATTTTAAGAATGTTTAGTTTTGAAAAATACTTTAATCCACTCACAAACTGGCATTAAGGATGTAGGTAAAAACTGCCTAGCTGAAATGGAGCTGGGCTGGCCACACTTAGACAATTCAATCGGTTAGCTGCTCCCATTCCACAAAGGATCTACATAGATACGCGGGAGCTTGTCAAGCCAAGGTCAAAAAAATTAATGAATGAATGAATGAAACATTTATTTCGATACACAAACAAACATAATATACAGGCAGTAACATAACAATAATTCGAACAACATCATAACACAATACAAAAGCTGGGACAACATACAAAAGGAATAATCGGCGACTAAGCAGACAAACGTCAAGCAGTAAATGCTATAGCCTTAGAATAATAACTCTATAGAAGGAGAGTCTCCATACTAGAGCTCTGTCAAAAATGAGACACAATAAAATTCACGCAGCCTACTGCGCACCGTACTGACACTTTTGTAATGTTGCTAGTGAAGGTGCAGTTTCCCCGAAAACGGGGAAATAAATCGGACGCCTCAATAGTGATTTCTAATGTGTCGTAAAATGTTGGTCGGTGTGGTATGAACAAGTAATAAGTAATGTAAAGTTTATTGCGAGATAGATCTAATAGATACGTTCACAAAAACTACGACATAAGCACTAGGTATTATGGAAATTTAACGTACAATTTCGGTGGTACATTGGTATGTGTATGTTGTGTGGTCACAACCTTTAGGCAAACACAATTAATAATAGTGTGGCTTGGGGTAGGTAATGTTTTTATGTGGTATAAATAGAATATTATTAAACTGATATGAATAAAAGATAACAAAAAGATTTTTTGTATAATTTATTTTGCGAGCACTCGACATTGAAGTCGAATTATGAAATTTATTGTCAATACAAATACTTATCTAATTCGACTTCAATGTCGAGTGCACGAGAAATGCCCCTCAGTCGACTGTATGTCGTGGGTACTTACATTAGGAAAATATGTTAGCAATAATTGTTTTAAAAAATAATTAGCTGGATAAAATTCAGGCAAAATGGGAAAATATTTTTCTCAATTGGGCAACACTGAACATTGAAAATAAACGTTTCTATTTTGGATTAAAAAATTACAAGATGCAATGAAATATTGAAAGCTTTCCTGTGAAAAGTGATAATATTATTCTTATTCTCCCTTTAATTTCTATTGTGACACGATTTAACCGCACAAACCGTCATAATTATTTTTATTTCGGGAGACACGTTCGGGTCGCTGTGACATTTGACACTAAGGGGCGAGTGGGTACCGATCGCCAACAAGGGTACCACCTACTAAGCTGCAAGCGAGCGGACGCATTAGGTTTCTATAGAGTTATTATTCTAAGGCTATAGCACTTATATTTAAATATCTTCGCGTTCTGTCCCTATTATATAAGTGTTTACTTAGTACGGAGTCAGGTTAATGTATGATGTTGTGAGAATAATTATTTATTAGCTGTCTGAAAACTTAAATTGCCGAATGTCTGATCACCGTATGACTTTAACTAACTTACTGGGCTCGCGCAGCGACCCAAAGTAAGACTTAAGCCTCCGATAATAAGAGCCTCCATCTACCTCGGCGTCAAAAAAATCGCACATCTGCGTAGTTTTCATACTAACGCGCTCATATCACGGCTTCGTATATAAAAAAGTAAAATATTTGGTTGCAATATTTTTTACGTAACATGGTTTTTATATGCTCGTCTGTTAATCATGCTTCTTAATTAGTCGTGAAAACTTCCTAATTTTCCCAAAAACATAAAAAAGTAAATCAATGTTCTTGTCCGATACAATGTTCTATGGAGCTGAAAAACTGATTTACTTTTTAATTTTTTTGGACGAATCAAGTAAATTCCATGGATGATGAAAATGTTGGATTAAAAGACGAGCATAATTTATTGGTAATGTTACCTTAAAAATATTGTAATAAAATGTTTTACTTTTTAATATACGAAGCTGTGACGCCGAGAGTAGAACCGTTCTACGCCTCCTCTTGCCAGTCATCAGTCTGGAGTCCACGCAAATGTTTATCCACTTCGTCCCTCCAGCGGTACCTTAAACTATATGACTATAAGGTATAAGAATGCACGCTTTAATAAATGGTCGGAAAACAAAACGTGCAAGCTCATCGATCAGAAGTTCCGCCGCGACCTGTGATTGGGCTGTCATGAAGAAAATCGCTCTGAATCGATTATGTGCGAGCCAGTGTCAGCGGCGAGAGCGGCCGACTCACTTGCGACTATATGGTTAACCCCCGACGCTAAAAACGATGGGGATAACAATAGTCGCAAGTGAGTCGCCCGTCATCCGTTAAAAGTCAAAAAAAGTTTAGGCGGATTCGATTCATACCCGGATATAGAGGAGCGAAGGAGTGAGTGTGTCGCTTATCATCATTGCCGCCGCAGATCCCCTGATCCGTCAGCTCGTCTGCCGTCATTTGCGTGGTGGCTGGGGTCTACCATCTCTCTCATAAAAACACAACTTGAGATAAAAAGCGCAAGTGCCGAACCGGCCTAAGCCAATGATTGCGGGGTTAGGCGGATTCGATTCATACCCGGATATAGAGGAGCGACAGGCGAAGGAGTGAGCGTGGACCTCCCATACGTGTAACGCGATTTTAGTCGCGACTAGACCAGTCCCAAAACTTATCTTCTTCTTCTAACTAAAGCAAAGCTTCGAGTGGGCCGGCTCGATCGGAGTGATACCACGACTTTACAAAAGACCGGTGTGAAGCAGCGCCAGCGCTGTGTCTCACCACGTGGTTGAGGGGACAGGAGGCCCAATCGAGTGGAAAGGGCCAAAAGGTTAGCAGCGCACTTGTGACTCCACTGGTGTTGTAGGTGTCTATTGGCGGCGGCAATCGCTTCAGGTGATTCGTCTTGTCTGTTAACTATCTTAAAAAAACACAATTTGAGATTTAAAACGCAAGTGCCAAACCGGCCTAAGCCAATGATTGCGGGGTTAGGCGGATTCGATTCATACCCGGATATAGAGGAGTGACAGGCGGCGAAGGAGTGAGCGTGGTACTCTGATACATGTAACGCGATTTCAGTCTCGTCTCCGAACTGCGAAATGTGTTTACGACTGTAATAGATTTTTAGGTCTCACATTTCCTGATTACTGGGACGGATGGAATTCAGACTTATTTGAAGGTAATTCGCCTCATTTTGGAAAATTTACCAATGCCCGATGTTATTGCTTGCGTATGGAAAAGCGATTAGTGGAGTTATTTTCAACCAAAAAACAGGGTAACAGGGTAGGTATTTTACGTCTTACTTAAAAATTTTTTTATGTGATTGGTGGCCCGAGCAGACGGATCACCTGATGGTAAGGAATTGCCGCCGCCCATAGACACCTGCAACAACAGTAGAGTCAGAAGTGCGCTGCCAACTTTTTACCCCCTTTCTCCCAATTGGGCCTTCGGTACAACCGCTGCTTCATGCCGGTCTTCTGTGAAGCCGTGGTATCCCTCCAGTCAAGCTGGCTCATTCATGCTGCTGGTGTTTCAGCGCTGGTGTTTCGTCGAGTGAGTGAGAGTACCAAATGCCCCATTAGGGCAAGGGGGTCAAAGATAGGCGGCGCAATTATGACTCTACTAGTTTTGCAGGTGTCTATTCGTATGTGGGTTGGAAATCGCTAACCATCAGGTGATCCGTCTGCTCGTTTGCCACCTATCACATAAAAGCAAGTGTAGATCACACTCCTCATCTCCGCTTACAATAACTTGGCAACTCAAACTGCAACAAGCACCCGCTCGATTTATCTCAATTTATCCCTGATTAATTTTTAATTTCATCGCCGAACTTGTTAAAAGTCGGGGAGAATTTAATTTCTTCGATTAGTTAATGCTATTATTAAATACCTTCTGAACGCAAGCAGGGATGTGGAGGATTCGAGTCTTTGACTCCGTTTTGAAAAAATAAGTTAAGTGACAGAGACGCCCCGTTGGTCTAGTGGTTTAAGTACCAGGCCATTATTCCTGGGTCTCGAGCTTGTTTCATGGGTTGAGCAAAAGTATGTTGTGATATTTTCAAACATAGCTCGGCAAGCGAGGTGTTTAAAACTTATCCCATCATAGTAGCAATAACTTTATGTCTATGATGGAGGCTTTCGCCCTGTAGTGGGACATAATTACCACGCTTGTCTAATGCGGATTGGTGATCACAAACCCGAGCTACTTATGTTCGAAAAATTCGAAACATACTTTTTCTCGACCTGAGAATCAACTCTATTCTCTTTATAGCTTCCATAGCGTACAAACAGATGGAGGATTTAAATGACAATCAAATCCGGGACCCCATGATCTTATCCTGGCACTTAAACAATTATACCAACGGGTTTTTTTTATCTCAGTAGATTAGCTCACCTTAGCTTGATGATAAGCAAGCGTAGAGCCCACGTTGCAGATACAACGGACGCATTTGAACTACTCAAGCTTTTTCCGAGTCTCAAAAACACATTGACATCTAAAACTGACATAACGTAAACTATTGCTCTGACTCTTTCAAATGCATCACAATGAAAGAGACAAAGCGATAGTTTTCGATAACGAGGATAGTATTTCAAACTCATGGTAAGGCTAGAGGACTAAGACTCGATACCTAACCCAACGCAACCCTATTTTGTCGAGTTTTTGCCGCGAACCGTTTTTCATTAGCCGGGTCCGAGTTTTAAATTTAACAAGCAAACTCCATTACAAGCATTAAATATGCGAAACCAAGGCGAAGTCTTGCCGGTGTCTAATAGGATGAACCGCAACCTTTGATAACAAAAATAAGCGGCCATTATAAACTTGCAACCACAAAGAACCTTTCTTTGCATTGATTTAAAATGTCTATAGAAATCGAGATAGAACGGAAACAGACGTAGAATTTGAATACAAAATGGTTATTTTCAAGAGGTGGACAAGAACATAGTGCCATGGAGAGAAACTGTATTATACAATTAAATTAGCATGTTCATCTTAAAGAAAACATTCATTTAGTTAAAAAAAAAAAAACAATTAATAAATTCACATAACATCTCATCTATTGACCCGACTCTGTATTAAGTAACTTAAGCACTTGTGTTACAGATATCAGACAACAAAGGAAACATATTGTAGAATAGGCCAATACATCTATTACACCCAGACACCGAACAAACACGTGTTCATCACACGAATATTTGTCCAGTGTGGGGATCGAATCCAAGACCTTTGGCGTATAAGGCAGTGCCACTACCAAATACGCCATCGGACAAGAGAAGTAGTATCAGCTCGGAGTCTGGTAGTTGGTGGCCTTGTCCCTTCGAATTAAGTTTGGAGTGCACCTGTATTTGCGCACAGACTTGAGCACTATAATATTATCCTAAGGAGCACTAAATTATCCGTGAGAGAGCCACGCTAAGGCATGAATGGGCCGGCTCGATTGGGGTGAAACCACGGCCGCACAGAAGACCAGCGTGAAGTAGCAGCGCCTGCGCTGTGTTTCGTAAAGTGAATGAGGGTGCCGGAGGCCCAATCGGGGAGGAAAGGGGGGTTAAATGTTGACCTCCCTTTCTCTCCAATTGATGCTGCAGGTGTCTATGGGCGGCTGCAGTCGCTCACCATCAGGTCTGGTCTGGTATGCCACCAATCACATAAAAAAAATCCGTAGTTACGTACGCTGGTCGTTAAGATCGATCGCCGTAGTCGAGTCGGTTAGGATTGGACTTGTTATATTTTAGTCTTAGAGTATTCATAGCATGACAAAAATAGCAAGCTGAAATGAAATACGTGCGTAGGTATGTACCTAATGAACCACACACTAATACTGAAAAGGGGCTTATACTAACATTCCGTTCATAATATAATTAATTAGCCAACCAACACGGAAAGTGAGTTCTCAGTAGAGTGGCTAAAATAAATCTGTCTCACACGAGTGAATATTTTGACTTAGTGATGTTCAAATGCAAGACTTTAAGCATTGTCTAAAGTCAAGACCGATCAAACGTGCTCAGTTTTTATCTCTTTTTTATAGTATCGGGGTTCAAAAGTAACGGTTGTAGCGCTGAAGCACGAATGAAAAGTCACATTGTTTTGGGAACCTTTTAAGTTTCCGCTTACATAATAGTGTAAGTTAAGACTGACTTTCATAGCTAGGTCCTATGAGATATTGCTCTTTGAACTTGCAGTTCCGCGTTCCAAAAATGTTTTAAATTTTATAGATACCTTTACCCACAATAGAGGTATTGATTCTGAAAATTTTTCCCATTAATCTTACGTACACAACTTAATCGGCTTACTTGGCGCGTGTAAAAAGTATTGTTACGCATCTCAAAAAATTGTTAATGCATTCCGTTATTTTCATAGCTAGATTTTTTAAAATATATCTCATAATCCTTACAATTAATATAAATCAATTGGCGGCGCTAGTATCGTCGCGGTGTTGCCTTAAAAAGCTTTCAAGACACACCACACTATTTCCACTACATATCGAGACAACTTCTACCGACAATTATTTCATAATTAGTTCGTCTCCAGCTCGCTTGGTTTGCGTTTAAAATTCTATTCATATTCAGTTTACAGAGGTATGATTAAATTATGAACCGACTTTATATGCATGTTGGCTGTCTGTGTGAGAAACATTTTGTATAATGAAATAACTTTTACCGCTACGGAATGTAGCTTCTTAATAAATAAATTTACACAACACTTCATAATATTGACCTGACTTCAGAGTCAGGTCTATAAGGTTTATAAGCTAGACCACTTCTTGGTTACATCAGTCAACAGAGGAAACACAAATATAATCTTTTATATTATATATCTACTATTTATAAAACGGTCTGCAGAAAACGATAGGGCCTAAAGGAATCCGAAAACAAAAAACACTAGCGCGATGTATTTGACACCCAGCGCCATCTATTGGCGAAAATCTGAACTTTTTTTGTCTCGAAACGAAGTGAGGCGAGCCACTAATATTTAAATGTTATAATAATAACACCAAGACACTGAATAAACACAAGTCTTAGTATGTGTCCTACGTCGTGTGTTTGATCGTCCGGAGTGGGGATCGAACCGACGACCTTTAGCTTTAGCAGGCAGGGTCACTAACAAATCGCTTACTTACAAAGGTTTTTACTAGGCTCTCAGATCGATGTATGTAATTTTGTCTGATATTTGTTCCAGTAATCACCGCTGTTTCTTATAACTTGTGATAAACTCGCTTTGACAGGTAGTTGTGTGTCCTGTCTCAGGCAGCTTCCATAATTTTATGCATGAAATTTACTCCAAGTACACCTCACCGCGACCTCATCAAAATCCACTTTAGATTCACCGATCTTAAATCCAGCGTCGTAAGGGTTAGTGTTACACTTAACTTAACTGTGTGAGTGGTATTGGAGATTGCACCGACTGTATTTTAGTTTAACGCGGTGACGTCACACCGGTATAGTCTGATTTTGTTGCGAGTTTTCTTATAATCGCCATGTTGATTTTCGTTTTTGTATTTTACGCTGGAATTGCAACTTCATCGTGGAAGAGCCATGAATGGGCCGGCTCGACCGGAGTGGTACCACGGGCTCACGAAAGATCTGCTGTATTTTTTACGAGTAAGTGAAGGTACAGTCAAGTTCAAAAATATGTATACACCTTAGGACCTTGTCACAATACATATTTATAAGAAAGTAGAAGTCGTTTTCTTATAGATATGTAATGTGACAAGGTGTATACATATTTTTGAACTCGACTGTACTATAGGCCTGGGAGTTACCCCAAGTTTTAAACAGCTACGGTCGTTACCTACTTAAAATAGATGAGGTAACCTAGAACACTAGACTAGAGTCCCAAGTACGCTGTCAACCTTTTATCTCTTCCCCCAGGGTGGGCCTCCGGTACCCTCACTCACTAGAAGAAACACAGCACAGGGACTGCTTTATGTGAGGTAGTATCTATCATTTTGGTCGAGCCAGCCCATTCATGCCGAAACGTGGCTCTCCCTCGGTAAAAAATCCCATGTCCAAAATTCGCGATCCCTAATGAAAATATCTCGCCAAATCCACGTTTAAGTGCTTCCTACTTTGAGTAGACTGTAGCTGTTTAAAACTTGGGGTAAACCGGTATGAATACATTAGCCCGAGATGCACCCGCGCTGGCGGCTGGCGCTGCATACTGAGCGCTGGCCGCGAGCCCTCGGCACACGTGGCCGCTCGTTAGTCCGCGGTCTAAGGAACGGTTTAATTAGGTTTTTTTTTATATGGTAGGTAGCAGACGAGCAGGCGGATCACTTGATGGTAAGCAATTGCCGCCGCTCATAGTCACCTGAAACACCAGTAGAGTCCAAAGTGCGCTGCCAATCTTTAACATATTTCCCCGCGTTTGTGCCTCCGATACCCTCACTCAATAGGCGAAATACAGCCTTTTATGAGCCGTGGTAGCAGTCCGGTCGCGCCGGCCCATTCATGCCAAAGCGTGGCTCACCCACGATAAAAATTCCCATATCCAAAATTAGCAAAAAAGTATATCAGAAAAAATCATTAGGAAAAGCATGTCAGCAGTTTGTTGGGAGGATTTAAAGATAAATTAGAGTGGCGAACACTTGAAGAGGCCAGTGTCCAAGAGTGGACTGCAAAGTGATGATCAAAACTAAATTGGATAATAGTTTACCAGGTATACGTATATGTATAAACATAGTATACTTATGTGTTTTGCTATATATTATTGAAGTATATAGCAATTCATTTTGACGTGCGTTAGTATAGTTATTATATGCGCTCGAAGGTTTTGTGTCAAGTGTACTAGAAACTATGTCTTTTGTAGCGCTGTAGCATACGTATATACCTACTCTATTTTTTAATCATGTGGAGTAAACTGACAGATGTCAATGTGTCATTCCCATACCTTATCACTCAATTTGACGCAAAATATCAAAATGTATAGAAACTTGACATTTGCATCTGTCAGTATACTCCACATGATTAAAAATCAGAGTATAGTATAACCGTATCGTACTGGCACTGTATCATTTACCATTTGACGTGCGATGATCTTTATATTACTTATATGCTACGAGAGCCTGTAAGCATACTAAAGCTACGTTTTAAAAATATTAAGTTCTGACGCTTACGCGTTTGTAGATGTTGTCTAATTAATTCCATCTGCCTCTCACTTACACCACAAGCAAAATAACCATATTGTATTAACATGATTGCCCAGCTTATTAGCATTTATTTAGGTTTGGCTCGTTACCCGAACAGACGATGTTGGGTGAATATTCTATTGGTATTTGCGCACAAAATATGTTTCATGTTTTCATAACAAACAGAGGAAATCATGGATAAGGAAAAATGAAAGAGATACGCTTGATAAAGAATAAAACATAATAGCTACATTTAGATTATTGGGATGAGAGACGAATCGCGTATCGTGTTTTTTTTTAAATATGGAGATATACATTGTTGACTTTTGTTTCTGGTTTGTTTCAAAAAAATAATAAAAAAGTTAAGTATCAGCCTATACCTATACTGTCCCACTGCCTCCATCATAGAAATCAAGTTATCGCTACTATGATGGGATTAGGCTTACCTAATCACAACTCTTGCTCATTGCGGATTGGTGATCACTAAACTATCCATACTAATATTATAAATGCGAAAGTAACTCTGTCTGTCTGTCTGTTACTCTTTCACGCCAAAACTACTGAACGGATTTAAATGAAATTTGGTATACAGATGGTGGTGGCTACTTTTTATTGCGAAAAAAGGGTTGTAAGGGTTGTAAGGGGGTAAAACTGGGGTAAAAAGTTACTTTTCCACGCGGACGAAGTCGCGGGCGGCCGCTAGTATGTTAAAAAAATTCAAAACCTACTTTTTCTCGACACGGGAATCAAAACCCTGGACCCGAAAATCAAGCCCCGGTACTTAAAGCATTAGATCAATGAGTCTTTCATTTTTATATTTCAGAATACTACCGGCTGATCCGTTGTATGTGTGTTGTGGGTGTCAACATCGTGTCTAGATTTTTGAGTTATATTGCTTTTGAGTATAAATAGTACCTAAGATAGTAGAAGATAATTATTTTGATGGCCTTTACATACAGGTACAGATTCGGATTCTATTTGGGAAACTTTAATAAGAATCAAACCGAACTTAGGAAACCTTCGAAAGATCCCCGCAGAATAAAAGAATCATAACCATACAAACATTATGTACTCCGTGCGTACAAAAAATATGGGCCGAGAATATTGAAAGAAACCTAACGGAAAAATAGGCATTACCCCATTAGGGCTGCCTCGCGTCTAGCTGGAGTTGAAAAGAAGGGCTTTTCGGTAGTTTGTCTGGTCATATTAGACGGAGAACGGCTAGTCCAAGTTCCATTGGACTAGTCTTGGGTTCGACTGCCATTGCAACAAATAACAACAGATATATGTGTTAGGCCTGTCTGTTTGCGGCTTCTTCATTGTACCTAGTTTCCATAAATTTGACAAAACCATATGTGCATGCTCGAACTCGACCCGCAAACCCCCGTTCTTATCCATTCTACCATCGCTTGATTAAACTTGGACTGTCTCGGTGGCACAGTGTGGGTAGCACTTTAAAGCGGCGACGGTTGCGCTTGAGATCCGAGTTCGTTCCCCGTGTTAGCGCTACGAGTTTTGAGTTTTCAAAAAAATGTGCCGGTTGACGGAATAAACGCGTGATAGAAATTAGGTTATACACATAGTATTTCAACTTGCAATACGACTGTTTACGATATAATGGAAGAGGCGTAGATGCGGAAAAGTTCTCGTTCCTGTTCTAATTCAAATCGACTTACCAGGATTCTGCAAGTAACGTAGTTAGACGATCGTCTCCTGAGAAGAACAGACGCCGGCCGGCGCACTATGTACTTAGGTTTTAGATGTAAAATAGTTCCTTGACGGCGCCGTCTGACGTGCACAATACTAAGTCCAGGTATTTCATGCACCTTTAACAGTCTAGACACAAGTTACACAACGATTTTATATATATTTTGGGAATTTTGCACAAAACACGCTTCAGCGGTTGCCCACGTAAAACAAGAGAGAATCACCACAGATAAAAAAACATAGTTTATTATAGACTTCACTGCGGGGCGCGCAAATTTAAATTTGGAATCTTGGCGCATTCCTTAGGTCGATTTAAAAAAGATGAGGAGTTTTGAACATAAACAAGTATCTGAGTTTTTTGTTGAGAAATGCTCAGAGTCGGCCCGAAGTCTGGAAGTTAGTGGTCTTGTACCCTGGAAAACACGTTAAGCCGTTGGTCCCGCGCCTGATCCCTCTTCTGTCGTATCACACTAGTGTCGATGGCTGATCGTTAAAATTTGCCGCCATAGATGAAATATCATTTAGAAAGGACATTTAACTATTAAAATAATATCATATCATAATATTAATAGTCATATCAATGACAATAAGAAAGGGGACGTATGAGCAAACGGCACCTGATGGCATTTGGCAATCTCATTTATGTGAAATTTTACACAATGAATCCAACAAAAATAATAGTCTCGAATGCCTTCTCATTTTCGGCAGCCCTACCCCCCGTCCCTCTTATCGTGGGTCCTTACGGGAAAATGTAGTGGCAAGAATGTCTAGTGATTTATCTAGGTGTGTCATTAGATAGGCTATTACGTTAGAAAAAGTATTGGGACATACTTTATCTTGAGATCGTGTGAGCTTCTTGACCATTTAGGCGTTAGTTAGTTAACTTACAAATGTGCTTATATGTGAAGTTAGAAATGATGGTGTTAGATTTGTCATATCTTTTTTTATGTGATAGGTTGCAGACGAGTAAACAAATCGTCTGAAGCAATTGCCGTCGCCCATAGATACCCACAATATCACTGGTCACATTACAAGTGCGCTGCTAACCTTAACCTCTTTTCTCCCCTTTTTTAAAATATAAAAAGATTTCGCTGATTAATACAACTACAAGGCACTGATTGTATATTCTATCTACCAATTTATTTTAAATGAAATGACCCAGATTTCTCCAGCCTGTGATTCTGCGAAAATGGACGTTCAGCGTACCTGGCTGTTCACAAGTTTAAACAGATGAGTTTTTTCCAATAGTCAGTAATTGTTATTAAAAAATAAAAGTCCATCAATTGCGCGAGGTTGTTATTTTTTTATGATATAGGTGGCAGACGAGCCGACGGATTACCTGATAGTAAGCGTTTACCGCCACTCATGGACACTTGCAACACTTGTTTTCTAGTCTTTCTTTCTTTCTAGTTTATTTCCATCTCTTAGGGTTATATTTTCTACTGGCGCTGCAGGTGTCTATGGGCAGCGGCAATCGCATATCGTCAGGTGATCCGTCTGCCTACCTATCACATAAAAAAGAAAAAAAAAACACTTGCAACGTAACGTATTACACAATTTCCCCCGCCATAAAAACAGAAGACGACATCACAAACATCATTTCCTTAAGCACAAAAGACGTCCCCAAACCGCCTTCAAAGAGTAACATTTTTTAAGCAATTAAAAACAACGTCCCACTTTGCACCATCAAGAAAGGGCGAATAATATAATTAGAAGGATTCCGCTTTCGCAAATGGGCGCAGGTCTTATTTATACCGGGCGAAGATTCGCTCAGCGAATTTTAATTTTGTAATGCAAGAACTGACGTAATTTCTACGAAGGCTAATTCTGGATTCACACAGATTCTGCTGGATAAGGTTGATTAAGATTTTGCTGTTTTTGCTTTATAAATTTGAGACAACATAAATAGGTAGGTACTATAGAAACTATGTAGTCACCACATTTTTTGTGCCTTTAAATGTTTTTTTAAATTTGTTTGTTTATATTATCTCGTGTTTACGATTCATTTGTGTGCAATTTGTCTGTGTCATATGTGTCGTGCTGAACAAATTAATTTTAATTGTTTTTCTTCCTTTTTTTCTTGCCAACTCCCACTACCCAACACAAATATCGAATCCAGAATCAAACGCAAGTGTGTTTATTTATAAAGTTTATTTATATCCATTAATAAGTACAACATCTTCTACTTACAAATTGTAAGCAACATTTTTATTTTATGTTTTTGGAAACAAAATCAAACAAGCTACGTGACAAACTTTGTCTGAATATTAAGCTTTTTATGCGAATTTCCAAAAGGCATACCTATAACAGGTGATGTTCAAAATGGTTGGTAGTAGATGTGGTTAAAGGTACGTCTTTATCGATACATCATGTTACAGTCGAATTAAGAGGATAAGGGAATAGAGAGTGCATCTGTGTTTGCGCAAATAGAACACTATTTATTATATCCTGCGTAGGTGCCTAATCGATACGATTTGCAGCCGGAGCCGCATATCAGTTGGAAGATTTATTTTTGTTTAAAGTATTTTTATATAACATATTTTAGGCCCATTTACCACAATGCACTCAGAGTCGTTGATTAACTAAGTTGGATACTTAAGAAAATATATTGACACTTATTTTAATACGCATAAAGACAACCGATACTTTAGCAATTGAACATTAGCTTATAAGACGTCTCTGACAGTGGCCGTAAGACAAAAGTCTTTAATGCGTGTGTGTTGCCAGTGATGACATACGGAACTGAAACGTGGCCGCTTACAATGGGCCGCTTAAGAAGGCTCAAAGTTAGTCAATCAAATATCAAATCAAATATTATTTATTTTTCTCTCACATAAGACATAATTAATTGGTAACAGTAGGTAGGTATAGCTGGCGGCAATGACTAGGTGGAATGTCATTGGCTGGCGACATAAAAGAATAGCAATGACCGTTTGTTTGCGCACTTGTTAAAAACAGACTTTCTACTAGAGTTGGTTTCTGCGCACTCAAGGTCATCGCCATCGCCTCATGCTGCACACTATAGTTGTCCTCGTTTGTGAGAGACTGGTGCCTGAGGTAGGTTTTGGAAAAAACCCGTAGTACAGGTCAATTGAGAGGGCTATTTAGTTTTTTTAAGGGAAAATTGTTTGTCTTGATAAAATAATCTTCCTTATCCAGAATAGCCCCGCGCGACAATCGCAGAATCTCAAACATAATTCAAAAGTAGTATGCTCAGAGAGATAAGCGTGATCTTTTCATTTCATAACCGAACGAAACTTTTCTCATTTTAACTTATTCTTTTTTTATCTGCGACGGCTTCCCTTAAATTTACCACTCACTGATCCGACCTTTTAGTATCTCTGAATAAAGTGGCAGTAACCTTTTAAAGCATTTGTTTCAGGTTTATTGCCGTCAATTTACAAGGCGTTTCGATTTCAGCTGATTGGTAATGGAGAAGTATATCTAACAAAAAAAAATTCAGCGAAATTTCATACGGAGTTTTGTGACTACTCACTCGGTGGTTTTTAGGGTTCCGTAGCCAAATAGCAAAAAACAGAACTCTAATAGATTCGTCATGTCTGTCCGTCCGTATATCACAGTCATTTTTTCTGTGATCGTGGTATCACTCCGGTCGAGTCGGCATATCCATGTCAAAGCGAGGCTCTCCCTCGGTTAGTTCACGATCCTATTAAAATATAGTCACTCCCGCGCATATTTTGGTAGGATAACACAAAATGTTTCTATTTTGCATTTTTTTATTTCTACTGTCCGAGATAAGTGATGTTTACCAAATATATTATCATTCTATTCTTTTCATTTTCGATGAGATACCAGCCACAGACGCAAAAACACTTATTCTCTTTACTCAAAATGATTCGACGGAATCCCGACATCCCTCAGTGAGTATTAGCCACCCGATCGTGTTACAAGGGTCAATCTTTAAGGACCCCACATTACCCCCTGACCGGCCTCAAAGGGAGCGCAGATCTCGTCTAATGGACCCATTGATTTTCGGGAATCGAACCCACGCCCCGCCGTGACAGCGGAACGCGAATTACATGGAGAAATGATTTTTTTTTCGACCGGTGTTTTTGTGGCGGCGTAATTGGGCTGCGATTTCAATGTAGTGATGTGCACAGGTTGAGGTAAAGTTTATCGATTTTAGTTAATTTGTTTGGGATAGTGCAAACCTAATGAATGTGAGTGATGGAACTAAAGTGGAATTGGGCAGGACATTTAGCTAGGCGCGATGATGGCAGGTGGAGCAAGATTATGACCGAACGGTGTCCGAGAAACGGCCGACAAAGTCCAGGTCGTCCGGTGGCACGATGGGTCGACGACATCGCTACATGGATGCGAGCAGCCCAGGACCGGGCACATTGGCGAAAGGGAAGGGAGGCCTATACCCAGCAATGGGTACTACCGGGCTGATGATGATTATGATGATGAGTGCAAATCCATTGTCTACTAAAAAAGGCTCGTTGAACTACACCACTATACTTAGTAACTCGAGGTAAATAGCGGTGACACATCACTAGGGCAGTAGTCGAGGGAAAAGGTTATCGGTCATGCAAAAAACCGTGCATTTGATTTTGGGTTTGTACGAGAACAAATGAGTTTGTGGGAATCGAACTGATTTGAAATGTAACTGCCGCACTCAGAGACGTCATTTAACCTTAATGCTCATTATCTTAATTATGGATAGTCTTTATGTCTATTAAAATTAGGGTCAATGTTTTTACTTAGCGTCGTAAGAAAATTGATTTTCTATTGTATCTGCTGTCTGGGCCTTACGACGTTAAGAGACGATTAAGGTTTAATTAACGTCTCTGAGTGCGGCAGTAGGTCTTTAAACCAAACTGAGTTGCGCTGGAACTATTGACATTTTTATATTATTATTTATGTGTAAACGAATACTTATGACACCTGACAGGTGATCTGTCTGAAAACCGGTAAGCAGGTATTGCCGCCGCTATATAGACACGCGCAACACCAGTGGAGTTACAAGTCGAACTTTCAAACCTCCTTTCCCCCTGGATTGGGCCTCCAGTTTACTCACTTGGCAAGAAACAGCACAGGCACTGCTTCTCTTCGGTCTTCTTTTTTTATTTTTTTTTAATAAAGGAAGGCAAACGAGCAAGCGGATTACCTGATGGTAAATGAACACCGCCGCCAAAGGACATCACGCTTCTGTGAGAATTGATTTAGTAACACAAATGGACAATCTGCTTTTGTCTTAAATCCCGTCCGTCCCGATCTATTACGGAACTAAACTAAAAGCATACACATACCTACTATAAATAATTTCTAAAGGCTTCCAAAGCTTCTTACCAGGGTTATAAATCTGAGCGCTGCGAAAATATCGGGTCAGAATAGTCAAAGGGTACGCATTTTCCCTACAAGAAAAACCCTGTTTACTAGGGTGACCAAATGGTAATATTTGATTCCTTTTATGTGGTCATCCGGGAAGGCACAAAAGTGGTAGATGTAGGGTAAAGTGGGCATGGGCAGGCCATGTATGCAGAAGGGGAGATGGGAGGTGGAGCAAGAATGTTCTTGAATGGAGACCAAGACACGGAAAGAGGCGTGTTCTCGGACAAACTGCCAGATGGTCCGATGATATCAAAGCTCAAGCTAGGGCAGCGTGGTCCAGGAAGACCCACGATAGAAGGAAGGAAATTGGAGAAGCATATGCTCTGCTGTGGGCAAATACATGCTGAAGAAGAAGATGTGGTACTAGTGGCCCGCCCTCGCTTCGCTTCGGGACAGTACCAATAGATGGTGCTCGGCGTCGGGTACATCACGCTAGTGTTCCGTCTTCTCGGTTTTCCTATAACTTTTATCGTTGTCTATAGAAGTAATCTATTTATGAAAAGTATAAAAGATGTGGCAGAGGGGCAAAAAGATCGAGTCATGGTAGCATTGCCGCCACTTATCGCGTTTAAAAATATAAATTATTTAGTTTAAGTCATTTTATGAATGACAATTTTTGTAATTCCTCTGTTCTCTGATATCTGTCACGCAAGTAATTAAGCTTCTGAGAACGTAATCATCTTCATAGTCATTGTTGTTTTAAAGTGAAGAAGTGTGAATTTATTTATTTTTATCAATCTTTCAACTTTAAAAAAACGGTTAATAAAAATGAACAATACCTTTAAAATACTAAAGTGGGGAGACTCTACTGTTTACGTACATATCTATTAGACCCCGTGTAGAGAGCAGAGGTTAGTGACAAGTGGCTTTATCGGAAATATTTTGTAGTGAAAAATTCGAGCCGTCTTTGTGAGGGGTAGTCAAAGGGATGGCGTTTAAGTGAAAATGAATTTGGGGTTGTTTTCAATTGTAGTACTGAATGAATAAATTGAAATTGGAATGGAACTTATATGAATTCAATAAAATGATTCTGTTTTTTTTTTACTTTGATTGACCCGAAATAAAATCTTTGTTTACGTTTCCTATAGTTTTTGAAACGTGTAACCATGATTCAGGTCTGGTTAAGGTTGCGACAGTCAGACGGGAATCGTATTTGTAATTATCAAACTTTTCGAATCATGAATCATGGCCTAAGCGTATCAGGGCTCCAAAGAATTTATTTAATTTCGGTGGTTGAGTATAACTGGTTCACTTCATAATATTACCTGCCTACTTATTTAATTATAATAATGTAAAGATGTCGCAGATGAAATGTATAATCCGCCGGATTACAATATGGCTAGTTGTGATACTAAAACAGAGCTGTTTTGAAATGGGCGGTTCAACGATTAGCCGCATTGTCAGTTCTAATACGATCCGGCTGCGACAGACACCGGCTCGGTATACGCTGGGCAAAGAATCTTTAGCACTAATTTCAGCTGTATGTATGTATACCTATATATTTATTTAATTGGTGTATATGCTGTGGTACCTATATTTTATTGGTATTTAGGGTCTAATTTGACTTAAATTTGCCACATCAAAAAACTTGTCTTTGTTGGACGGCCTATAATAATAATAAAAATACAATATCACGGACAATGTCCTGGTCCCAAACTAAGGGTTTTCCTTGTGCTATGGAAACCAAAACACGAAAGAACCACAAACATCAACAAACATTTAAGTTGATGCGTTTGCGTCCTTCGATTGTTCTCAATCGGCGCTCACATTAATGCATGCGCTAAATATAAACAGCTCGTCTATATATTTCAAATGAAGGCTATTAAATCTCTTACGAGTTTGTGAAAGTAGATCCATCTGTCTATTTATCCATGGAACGAACGGCAGGTGAGACGCTTCAAAGATATGATGGATTACTCAATTATCCAGTAGTGCAGGCTCAGCTTATCTGCACAAAGGTGCCTCTTACGTCGCTTACTTTAGAGTTCCTTTTCACGTGTATTCGTTGCATCTGTTATTGTTCAGTTTATTGAGTGTCTGATTATTATTGATTCTGAGTGGGCCCGATTTTGTCACGAGATTGATGCTGGTGATAGATGCACATGATGAAAATGTGGGCTATTTTTTATAGTGAGTTTATTTCAGAGTACGCCAGTCCAACCACTAACCCCGTTACAGATAGGTGTAGGGTGAAATGATTATCTTGTAAGGAAAATATCAAACTTTGCTTGAGCAATGCGTTTATTAAACGGTTTTATTTAGCTCACCCCGTTTGTTTTATTATTTATTCTTGGGTCAAAATTAGAAATTGAAATTTAAGTACCTTCCTCTTGTCAAATTGATCTGAAATTTGGTACACACCTTTAGTTCCGATGACAATACAATATAGTAGTATCAATAACATTGTAAATCCAAGATGGCCGCCGGTACAAAATGGCGAATATCATATTTTTCCACAACCCCCTCAATATGGGTATCAAATGAAAGGGCTTCACTAGTAGAACACTGTGGTTATGACAAAATTTAAAATCCAAGATGGACGTCGTTACAAAATGGTAATTAGATTCTAATAAATTATTAGGTAAAAAACCGTGTAATAATTATGCACTAAGTAAATGAGGAATATTCGGTAGACATTTTCGTGAAATGCTAAAAACTAGAAAATAAAAAATCGGTAAAAAACCTTTTAAGTTAAACGGTTTTATCTAATGTGCACTGAAAATTAGAAAATAATTACAATTAGGTATTCTGAACTTCTAGTACAGAAATATTTTAGTACTAGGTAGAATAGCTTTTAGGCATAATTAGACTTATATAAAAACGTGGTTTATTTATTATTAATGGCCCGCCATCATTTCGCTTCGGGACCGCAATTCAAAAATGAACCAATAGATGGCACTGTGCTCAATTACATCGCGCAAGCGTTTCGTGTTTTCGGTTTACCTATAAGCCTTGTCGTTGTCTATAGAAGTTGTCTCTTTATAAATAGTATAGAAGATTAAAAATAATGGTAACGGATCTAACAAAAATAAGTTTTCCATAAATTAAACCTAGCATTAGATTATTTAATTTATGTCATCAAATTCTTTTCTTAGACCAAGACTAGGTACTTAGTAACACAAGCAACTACAACAGGCGAATCTAGATTGTAATCTTGTAGTAAATCGACTAAGTTTGTCAAGTCGAGGTCATCGTGCGGAGTCCACATTAACATAATTCTGTTTGTGATGTACCTTGCATTCGATTACCTGCGACATGTACAGTCAACTACAAACATATGTATCCATGTTAGTCTTAGAAAGATCAGCCTATACTGTCCCACTGCAGGGCAAAGGCTTCCATAGAAATTAAGTCACCGCTAACTACTCACATAATATGATGGCGCTACATTTTTTCTCATTCACAAACAAATATGTATGTTTTGACAAATAAATAGGTAATCAAATAAAAAAATGCAGGTGTAAGAATATTCGAAAGGAACTTGGTTGGATGAAATAAATAGCACTTAAAACGATTCGATTAAAGAGATACCTACTGAAAATGTCACAAAGCTACCTACTTAAATAGTTTTTGTATTGGTACTAAAAATTGCTATATTTTGTAAAATTACCATAGATTGACTGTACTAGCTAGGTACAGGCTGAGTATGAGACGTATTAAACTTATTTATATGAAAATTACATCCTAAACGTCAATATTTATGTGACAGTCATAGTTTATGTTTTTCTATTCCATGTTCGCTCAGTTATATCTGCTACTGGCTGTACACTAGCTAAATTAACAACAGCAGAACAATAACCAAGCTAATAGCTGTTTAGCATAGTTAAATTTGATTTGTAATACTAGTATTTGCGTGCGCGCATTTGGTAGTAGGCCTTGTCTAACTCCAATCGAAGCAAACATTCGTTTGATGAACACTTGTGTTTGTATACTTACTGTCTGGTTAATATTTTATCTGTTAGAAAATTCGTCGAATTTTTTTTTGACTCCTCATAGAAAATAATTTTTCAATGCGTTTTTTAAGTCATAAAACTTAATGTTGTTCAGAATTATTGGTAGAAGACAGAGGTAATAATGACAAGAATGTTCACAGATACACCCTATTTGTTTTCACACTTTTGTCTGGTATCCGTGGGTGATGCCACGATTCAGCATGAATGGCCTGGCTGTAACGGAATGTCACAACCTCATAGATAAACAGGCGCCTACACTGTAAGGGGAAGTCAGAGGGAAGGGGAAAAAGTTGTAATTCAACTGGAGTTATATAAAAAAATTTAATGAAATGAAATATTCTTTATTCAATTTAAGTCCTTAAAGAACGTTTATGAATGTCAAATATTATGTAAGCTATCGGAAAGTACTCTTTTCATATTATGATTATTACTATTTTCATTCTGATAGTAATACAAAGCTTTATACGTCGTTTTGGGACAGTAGTATTTTGTCTACCAATAGATGGCGCTGGGCGCCGATTGCATTCGTGTTTTCGGTTGACTTATACGTCTTGTAATAATAGTAAAGATAAAGAAGATAGGTACAAATGTTTAAGAATCTTAGTAGGTAAATACTTAGGCACAATGAAGGCAAACTTTGAGATTATGACCGATTCTATGACTCTCTAATTAAACAAGACAATTTGCCGTTTCCAATTGCACACTGCAATCAGTCAGATCTAATTGTTAATTAAGCATACGTCATTACCAGCCTCGGGTTGCTTAAGCAAGGCATTGCAATCTCCACCATTCCTCACAGAGCGTGCGTAATGACCACGGCTCAGGCTATAGTGCTGTCAATTTAGCACTTTTAGTGCTAGACCTAACATTTTTAATATACAACAAAAATGGCAAAAAAGTGGATTGCCTTATGGCATGTGATTACCGCAGTCTATGGACGCCTGCAACTCCAGAAGACTTGCATTGTTGCCAATCCTTTAACGATCTTAACGCGCTTACTATTTTAAATTCTACTGTCACTCATAAAATGTGCGTAATGACTGTGGTTCAGGCGCTTGGCACAAATATATGGTGCTCTCCATTTAGTGGCTTTAGTGCTAAATGTAGTACTACAAAATACAGAATTATTTATTAGCATACAATTTATATGGAAACATTTTCGTTTGTGTGCAACAAAAAGTATATTCATTCATTCATTAATTTCGTTAGTCCCCATACTAGGCTATGGTAGTCCTGCCTACTACTTCCGACTATAATTCTTGATAGTCATCATTATCCCAAGCGTGACAGAGCAAGTGCAATAAAAAGTTTGCAGTGATTCTAACGGCCGGCGAACATTTTTAAACTTTCGCTATAATTAATCAACAACACATTTCACATGGCACTTAAGTATCTGTTGTATTAAGTTGGCAACACTCAGCCTGCGCTCCTGGCGAATTAATCAGAGCGGTCGCTGAGTCAACCCCGGCTAATTGGTGCCTGGCTTCACAATCGACTCGTCAATGCCCAAATACACACCTTTGTCGACAAGGTTTGGTTGGTGTTTGTATATTCAGATGTTAATTACACATGTAATATCTGTATTATATTGTATTATTGTAGTATAATACAATATAATATAAGTTCTGTAATATTTCGTGCAATAAAGAGTATCTATCTATCTACTTTCAAAAACTCAATAAAGCCTTTCAAAATTTCGTCACAGCATTGCGACGATTCGGTAACCGCCTCCTGGCGAATTAATCAGAGCGGCTGCTGAGTCAACTGTGGCTAATTCGTGTCCGACCCCCCACAATCGGCTGCTCAAATAGACACCTGTGTTTGTCTAGTTTGTAGACAACGTCTAGCGAAGGTTTGTTGGCAATTTTGTGGGGTACAATGACTGTTCGTACACAGTTCGCCAATATGCAATGTTAAATTTGCAATTGAGTTGGTACCGGAAAGAAAAAACAATAGGACTAGACTAGTCTACAAAAAGAAATGAGATACCATAAAAAAAGACCAAGTCTTGCAACTCAATTGCTCTACCGTGAGAAGTTGTGAGATCCAATACCAAGTCGGTGTTTAATTAATTTATATAGTCTTTTTAACATTAATAACGTTATAAATAAGTACTATTGACTTGACAATCGCATTGAACAATTAATAAACAATAATTATATGCATTGAAATATAAAAAAAACTGTGTTTTCACGCGATGGCCGAGTCACCGACTTTGTATGGATCTCACATGTTTTTACGGTAAAACAACTCAGTTGCGAGACTTGGTCGTTTGGCCAAGTACCTACCTATTGTGTTTTATGGGATACTAGCGGCCGCCCGCGACTTCGTCCGCGTGGAAAAGTAACTTTTTACCCCCCTTTCAACCCCTTACAACCCCCTTTTCGCAATAAAAAGTAGCCTATGTTCTTTATCAGGGTCTAGATTATCTGTATACTAAATTTCATTTAAATCCGTTGAGTAGTTTTGCCGTGAAAGAGTAACAGACAGACAGACAGACAGAGTTACTTTCGCATTTATAATATTAGTATGGATGCTTACTATAATAAATCTTGCAATGACTACGTTTTATATTTGAAGTTCGTTCAGTCATTTCAGTGTTTGATATCGTAGATCCTTTTTTATGAAAACAATTAGAGAAGTTCGAATTTCAAGCACGTAGTTGTAAAATTGTCAAAGTTTTTACTTCTTTGGCGCATATTCATTTGGCGATTTTGAAATTATTGGAGAGAAGTAACAAAACGTTCTTCAATTTTCAACTTCAAAGTTAGCATAACTTTAGCAGTTAGAAATGAATTATTCACAACTTGCTTCTAATTCAACTCGCGCGGTTTATTTTAAGTCTAAGGTATTTATTTTAAGTTGTTATTTTTCGGAGAAAAAAACGCATTTAATAGTGACCCTGCTTCATGTGCCAAAGGTCGTGGGTTCGATTCCCACTCAGGACAAAGATTCGTGTGATGAACACTTGTTTATGTTCAGTGTCTGGGTGTTAAATATGTAATGTATTATATTTTCGATCCTCTGTTGTCTGATATCTGAAACACAACTGCTTAAGCTACTTTACTAAGTAGCTTAAGCACTTGTGTGGAGTCAGGTCAACGTGAGAGAGGTTGTGTGAATTTATTATTTATTTATAATCAGGATTTTATCCATTGAAACGTCTGTATTAAAGGCAAAAGAATAGCACAAACGTTATAATGTATGTATTAGAATTTAAAGCATACTCTCTCAGCGGAAAGCCCTATGGAATCTAACTACTCTATTACGCGAGGCCTCTTGTTAGTTCTACCAATTAACTCCATGATAGACTGGGTCCCTGCTGACGTTTTTCATATAAATTAAAGATTATGTTGGTGCGACGATGAATTATTTGAACTTCTGAAAGTATAAACTGGATAAAGAACGCCGCTTTTAAACTAAAGATGTTAAAGAAAAGCTTTACTTCATTAATAAAAATATTATACATACAGACAAATTGAGAACCTGCTTTTTTGAGTCGGTTAAAAATCTAAAAATAATGGTGTCTGTTTTTGATATTGAATAAAATTTGTATCTATTTACAATTTTTCTCATTCATTGTGACTTGTGTGATCAGGAGGGATGAGGTCAAGTGCAAACCCATTTAATATAAAAAGAAAAATTGGGTTTGGGATAGCTACAATTTGGGTGTTTTTCAGTCGAGAGTGAATAGGCTTCTTCTGGGAAAGCACGCTGCATCTTAGACCTTATTGTCACTCTCCATCAGGTGAGATAAGGTCAAACATAGAAGATAGATATGAGTAGTGTCTTGAGCGAGAGACATTCACAGAGTTTACTAATTTCAGTAGGTACACTTACTAAGAGTTTCCTAAAACTGAGCCATTACGTAGTTAACGCCCGAACCTGTTGATTCCACGGCAGTCAGAGTGGACGAACAAAAAGAGTAAACTTTTTCTCTCCGTTTTGCCCGGATTCGCCTTTGTAAGTCGAGAAGTGAATCTTGAGTTCTTGACCCTCGTTAGGAACCCCCTTTCAGGCACGAGACGGTTTCTAATTCTTGCCTTTGTCTGTTGGATTTTCGTGATTACAGATCGGATGACGTAGGCTTTTTTGAAGTTTTTGGCGAAGTTCGCGGAACTTATTCAGTAATTCATGGTATCATTTTATCCTCAGCCTGTCGCTGTCTAGTCGCAGTAAGATTTATCGAATCCAAGTGTTCAACCACTCTAATTGACGGACGGCTAATCGCATCCAGAGGGCATAGCACAAACTTCTCAAATAAATCGTACGTATCGTAAAAAAATTGAAGAGCTCCCTTTATCGTACATAAATTTAACTAATAGTATAGTAACGAGAGCGCCCATCTACAGATTATACAACTAACCTATCAAAAGGTCTTTGTATCGATTAAATTTTTGAAGGAAATAGCACGATTCGATACCTACGTCGACAAAGGTACGTTCGTGCTGAGTTGTCCCACATTAATGTTACGAATTCTTTAAAATGGCATGCTAGCCTCTCAAATGAAGGGTGAAGGGGTATTACACATGATAGTAGGTAGGTATAATAGCGTTTACCTGGAATCCCAGTATCTGAACTATCTTACTACTTACTCCACTGGCTCAGCGACACGAAACGAGACTTGGCCTCCAAAACAAGAGAACGCCACTTTGGTCGATTCTGCACTACTTGTCATCAGCCACTGGCCTGAAGTCCTCGCAAATCATTTTCGACGACGTCTTTCCAGCGATACCTAGGCCCACCGGGCGTCGGCCAACCGGGCGTCGGCCCACCGGGCGTCGGCCCATCGGTCGGATCGGTCTGAACTAAGTATCGACTTGATATAATGAAAAACGTCAACACTATCTCCACTTGTAACAATTTATTGTACCAGACCACATTTCACTATTTTTCGTGACTTGTTCCGAACTTGCATGAGTCGTCAACCTTTACAACCTCAAAGTAAAACAAAATTTACGCTTTACATATTTAACCATAATATTCAGAGTAACTGTAAATTTTACACGCCTCCGTGCAACGGCATAATTCTCGGTTCGTAAAACGAGTTACGATGTACCCACTCGAACATAAAATTGTACCCACCTTCTCAGTACAAGCATACGCAGTTCATCCTCTTTTACAATCTAAATAATGACAGATGTTGGTCCATTTCGCCGGTGAAACATTGAATTTTTAACAGCACAAAGCGTTCTTGGTTGAGGGTGATTTTAAATCCCCCCTTCTCCCCACTCTTCCTGCACCTTGTTGAGACGTGACTGGATTAGTATTTCGGAGTATAGGTTGTTAGAAGCTTGTAGTATGGATTGAAAAGTGAAAAGAAAATATAAAAAAGATCTGTTTTTGAACTTTCGAGTCGCATCATACACAATTATTTTATATAAACGGGACCAAAGGCGAGTATATTTAAATATAAGTACTGCCACTTAGATAGGTACTGCTTGACTTTTGAAGTTTTTATTGTTACTTGAATGATATAACCTTAGGATATAACCTTGTTATATCATTCAAGTAATAATATAAAAATCTATGGTTAGTTGGTCGTCCCAGGCAAGCTCTTTTGGCTGATTGATCCTCCTCCATTCTCTCCACGACATGCTGGTACATAAGTTGTCAACGTCGTAAGAGACAGACAGACAGCAGACACAATAGAAAATCAATTGTTTTATGCCTTTTAAAAGGCTTATGGGTCTTACGACGTTAATATCTATATGTATCTGCTTTATTTGATATAAACCATGTCCATAAGAAGAAGCTAGTCTCCTCTTTCCCACGCTTTGTTGGACTTTGAAGACGTTATCCTAAGTCTATCCTATCCTAACCTTTTGAGCAGTACCAGAAGGTCAGACGACAATCGCCGCATTATAATTACCACTTCCCTTTGCTTGGTCAAAAATAGCTGCGTCAATGGCGCGAACAGTCCTTCATTGTCAGCAACCCACACTCATCAACTGCTGGACATAGGTCTCCCCTAATGCACGCCACCGCTCCCGATTTTCGGCCACTCTCATCCAGCCCACACCAGCCAGTCTTCAAATGTCATCATCCCATCTTGTCGCAGGGCGTCCAATACTACGCTTACCGAGTCGCGGTCCTTAACACTCAGCAAAAAACACACACTACTTAATTACTATTCATTCAGAGCCTAAGAGTCGACAAACTAAAAACACAACACGTCCGCGTCTGTCAACGCTTTGAATGGCGCCTGATTGTGAATTAACAATTTGCAGCGCAGGATTGCACGATTCAGACCGTCGCGGCCAGTGACGTAGTCTCCATGTAAATACATCGGCATTGAAACCTCTGGTAGTACCTTATTACTAACTAGTGACCCAAACTTCGTTAAGGATCACTATTTATTTAAAACTTGACAATAGATGGCGTTAGATGTAGATTACGTTGCGCAAGCGTTTGGTGTTTTCGGATTAGGTACGTAAAACCTGATGGTTGTCAATAGAAATTACCTCTTTCTAAATAGTATAGAATATAGAATATGTAAGCGGCCGCTTACAATGGGCCGCATAAGAAGGCTCAAAGTCACTCAGAGGGCAATGGAGAGGGCTATGCTCGGAATCTCCTTGCGTTACCGTGTCAGAAATGATGAGATCCGCAGGAGATCTAAGGTCACGGACATAGCCCAAAGAATTTCGTGGCTGAAGTGGCAGTGGGCAGGGCTCATAGCGAGGAGAACAGACGGCCGTTGGGGTGGAAAGGTCCTTGAGTGGAGGCCACGTGCAGGAGGCCGCAGCCGTGGCAGGCCTCCCACCAGGATTATGTTGGTTTTTGTGTCGAGAGTCTTGTGTGAGTGAGGAGGCGGAGGCGCAATTGGGGATTAAAGATTGACAACGCACTTGTAGCTACTGGTGTTGCAGGTGTCCATGGGCGGCGGCAATTATAAATCATAAATCTTTATTCGCTATAAACAGGGTGGTTACATATACATGTAGATGTTACAGAATGTCCAGTACTTATACCTATTTAGCCTAGTTTTAAGACGTGCGAAATTTTAATATTTATGAAATGTTTATAATAAATACATTTTTTTTAAGTAGGTATACAATGTGCTACAAAACTTATTCAACTATCCTATGTAGTCTAATTTAATTTAGAAAGTATGATACATGTAGTATGAAATAAAATTATTGCTTATATAATTATTATTATCATGCATTGATTACAAAATGTTTATCTGTACATGTTTTCCGTTAGGAATTCATCGATGGAATAAAACATTTTCTCTAGCAACCAATTACGTAAACAGTGTTTAAATTTATTTGTAGGGAGTTTGCTTACGATCAGGTGATCCATCTGTTTGTCTACCACCTATCACATAAAAAACCCTCAAAGTTGTCGATGTCTTTTCTTGCAATCCAATAGTAAGACTAAGTGTTAAAGTGTATTTAATATATCTGATGAAATTTAAGGTATTTACTTGGACAATCATCGATGTTTCTCTGACATCCCTAGTTGTCGCTGCGTTGGTAATTCTACGCTCGGAGCAAGACTGTTGAGGGTAGGTACATGCTAAATGCAGTGCTCAATCCGATATGTTTGTAAACTGGACAGAGATGATACAATATTCAGAAATACAACTGAAAATGTCGATTATTTCGTACACAGTGTTAGCCGTGTCAGGTCTGTCCCACTCAGCGTGCAGATAATCAAGTGAAAATATGAAATTCATCATTTTGTTGTGGCGGCCATCCTAATTTCTGGTATAATGACCTGATTTCGTAATAAGTACGATGCAAATTCAAGTATAAACCTCTTTATTTTCAAATTTATGCTTACTTCTATCTTCTATCCTATATTCTATCCTTTATTTCGGCAGTGAGGAACTACTTAGGTACATTAAACATCCCAACCAAATACAAAAGGTAACACAGTCAGATTTGTTCATCAACTACGTTAGGCATCAAAACCATACCATTACGTAAGTGGTTTCCATGAATTACTTCCACCAACTTCCTCACGGATTCTTCAGGTACGTAACCTGCAATAAAACAAAACAAATATTTACTTACAACAGGAACAAGGATCGGATTAAACCCTCCTGTTTTTATTGCCCTGTGATCCGCAACTTGAGCAGCAAGCTCGTAAAGCCGTAAATGCGTTTGCGCCGAGCCTTCATGGACACTCGGGGCTCCTTTTGTGTAAATAGCAATGGTTATTCACACCATCACTAATTAGTTATAAATCTGCTCTAAATTATTATATTTACTACAAGGTGTATCTGTGAACATTTACATCTCCTTTAACCAATCATTATGAACAGAACTTGGTTCTAATGGGTAAATCGGTGTATTTTGAGATTCTGATGTTGAATGTCAGATTTGAGATCTGCTACGAAATTTAAATCTCGAAGAATGACCTTTCCAGGTCGTCAGTTTTGAAACTTGCCGTTTACGTTTTTGCTTCGTTTGCATCAGTGCGTCGCCAAGCTTGTAACATTATGATCACTTGCACGTACGCCCACACATCAAAGTATACAAAACTGTCAAATTTCATCAATCGACTCTCATCTTACTTTCACACACATTAGGTTAAATAATATCGGTTTCTATTAGATAAGGTCAGATAGAACCTAAAATCAAAAATAGCCTAAAATTAAATAAAAAAATGTTTTATTATTGAATTCGCTATCCTGGCTGTAGAAAATGAAAAGGGCAAACTTCGCGTGTTTCACCTCAGACCCTACCTAAAAAGTAACGTAACGACAAAGAACTGACCTTACATACCTCACAAAAAGGATCCTTTTCCTAGGGTTACGAGAAGCACTAACCCTATTCCTGCTACAAGGTCAAAGGTCTCTAGTATTTTTTATCGGATACGTAAAATACCAAAAGTGTGAATATTAGAGGCAGTGTGAAAGTGGCACTTATCATCGATAATGGTATAGTTGGATATGTAATGAGGTAATAGGAGGATCATTTTATCAAAAGAGTGGTATATATGAATGGATGAAATAACAGAGGATGGCCGAAACAGAGATGGATGGATTGTGTAAAGAATGAATGACTAAAAAGGGTGGATCTTTTTCAGTCATTCCATCTTTTTCAATCAGTCAGCAACTTGGCCCGATTAGCGAGTGGTCAGTCAGATATGTGCTTTGTTTTTTTCTTTATCGTAATACGATATCGAATGATAGGTACAAATGGCACTTGTGGCTCAGTAGCCACCAGTGTGTTGCAGGTGTCAACGGGAGGCGGAAATTGCTTACCATCACGGGAATTTCAAGTACGATTATATTTAAACCAAATACAATCCAACGAAGGGTTAAGATAAGCAGTAACCCTATCACTGCTACATCGACTAAACATTTCCCGCTGGAAACCCGGCCGCTCTAATCCGTTTATTGATTCCAACACTTCTCCGCCTTTTTATCGCTTCTCCACAAACAGCAATAACCCAGATAAAGGTTCTAGTAGTTTTTATTGGGTGTCGGGTTTAGGGCCCAAGTTAGTATTGGCTGTCTAGGTTGATGTTATTTGCGGTTCCGAGGATTCAGATCAATTAACGCGATGGGAAAAGTATTTGATATGATGTAAGAATAATAATGAAGTTTGATGAGAAAAATCAAGTCATGTAATGCCAGTCCAAGTGTTTCCTCCTTCTTACAATCCTGGGTTTGTAGACGGGGCGTAAAACGGCTTTTCAGCAGGACTTCAGGGTGAGAGTGACAGACTCAATAGACACTTTGTCTGTTCTTTTGTGCCTGTCAATCTCAAATTTGGATCTCACGGCCGCTTACTATCAGGCGGAGTGAGGTCGTCTTGGATTGTCCTCATCTATACTATTTATAAAGAAATAACTTCTATAGACAACGACAAGGCTTATAGGTAAACCGAAAACACGAAACGCTTGCGCGATGTAATTGGACACAGCGCCATCTATTGGTTCTTTTCTAAATTGCGGTCCCGAAGTGAAGTAAGGGTTGGTTCATTTCTGAATTACGGTCCCGAAGCGAAGTGAGGTGAGCGAAGAGGAGGTTTTTTTATATATAATGGCACCATTATATATAAAAAAATTCAAACCTGGGGTTTTAGGCGGGACGGGAAAGGGCATCTAAGCAAGCCAGGATAATGGCAGACTCAATAGGTTTTTTAAATTTTTTGAGTATATTAAGGCAAACGAGCAAGCGGGTCACTTGATGGAAAGTGAACACCGCCGCACATGGACATCAGCTACCACCAGAAGGAGTGCGGATGCATTTGTTCCTTTGTGCCTGTCAACCTCTTTAACTCTAAAAAAATCAAACATCGTATTCGAATACACTCCTGAGAGTTTTATTTATTAAAGTTATCCTAAACTAACCGTTAAAATACAATGGGCGTCGCTACTGTGCACAAAGCAAACGGCAAAGAATTGCTTTTAGAAAAATAAAATAAGTAGGTACCTCATTACTAAAAGTCCATAAAAATATAATATATCATTAACAAGTCTGTTTATATGTTTACTTGGCCGTAATATAATTATCCTTTTCGGCCAAATAAACATATTATTGCAATTGCTTTTGATTTGTTTACGGGAAAATATTGGGCAAGCAATATTATGTACGTGCAAATAACAGTAGGTATGTAATAAAAATGTATTTCTCCGTATTTCTCCGTATTTATTACACTATTTTCTTCTCATAAATAGGTTAACAAATAAATGAGCCAGACACCAATCAACCTGATCTAAACTAGGGCAACCCCTGTACTATGAGTACCAGATGATGATAATTAACTGGGGGCGTCCATCCCATCTCAGCCCTAAGAAAACTTAGAAAATGTAGTTTCTTAAATTGACGTGACCGGGAATCGAACCCGGGATTATTCGCGCTTCAGCCACTGCTCCATCGAGGCTGTCATCATGCTATCTGTTTCTAACTGGTGGTTATAATAAAGACAAATCAGCGCTGTTCTCTACATTATATTCCGCCCTTCATTTTATTTCAGAACATTATTTCCAATCTGTACCAATCGATGGCGCTGGATCGATTACATCGCGCAAGTATTTATTTCTTCGGTTTACCCATAAACCTTTTCGTTGTCTCGTTATCTACAGACGTTACATAAAGTTGTCAATATCGCCGGCCAATTTGATAGTGTTTCAAAGATAAGTAAAGTCTAAAATGAATGAACGAGTACAAAGATGAAAATATTGAAACATATCACGTGGCAAATAAGTATACCATCATCAGTGGACATTATAGTCATCACGCCGTAACGCGCTACGTGACACGGATGTCAAATGAGCTGAGGAATTTAGCAATAAATGTCTCTTTTGGAGAGAGATAGCGAACTGTTTAGAATAAAGACTTTTTAATGGCCTAGGGATATACCAGATAACAAGATATGTACATCGACTTGAATATAAAGCATAAAATAATACACATACGCGCTTATGGACACGTCAGTATGGCTCGGCGCAAATGACAGAGCAAACCATACGGAACGTTTGCAAGAAAACACGTCAAATACTTCCTGTGTCTATTTATTTGCTGCCCCAATTAAGAAAGAAAAAGAAAGAAAGAAGAAATGTTTATTAGGATAAACATTTGTCATTAGAAACAACGAAAAAACCACAATCATAAACTTATATTAATATTGATACACTCTGACACTGAATCAACATATTTATCAAACAACTCTAATGTAGGAACGGAGCCTCTAAACTAGCGTATGATAAACTCATATAAGCAAACCACGTGGCCAATAAGTACCTACAGCGCCATTAGCGGACATGAAGTCATCACGCCATAACGCGCTACGTGACTTAAGTTTAGAATGAGCCTGATTTAGAAATAAGTGTCTCTTGTAGATGGCGATTGAAAACCATTAAGATAAAAAGTCACTTTAATTATGGCAGCGCTTTTCATAAAGAAGGTCTTAAGTTCAAATCCGCACATCTGGAGATTTTAAATCTTTGTTTAGTGTGTTATTCCCAGTCGCGTCCACAGCCCGGGCGGGATACGCTCAGATCAGGATTTAGGGAGAATTCAATTGAAGCAACTGCCATCTGACCTTTGTTTTTATCAACGGAACAAGGCCAACTAGATCATGGTTACCCATTTCAGAAACTATTTGAAACGTACAGGATTTCTGTCGAGGTTTTTTCTTACCTAGGTAGGGTTTAAACTATGATTCCCCTAAGGCAGGGCAAAACACAGTACAAAAAAAAAACTCTTTTAGTCTGCAAAATTTGTAATTATAGCAGCGTAGCCTTATATGTACATGCTTATTAAAATCTAAATACACAATGTACTAATAATAAAAAAAAACAGTATCAAACCATACAAATCACGCGGTCAATAAGCAATTTCCCCATCACGTTGTCCGTCATTAGCGACATGAAGTCATCACTCCGTAACGCGCTACGTGACGCGAATGTCGATCACGCCGTTTTGGAGGGAACTTGTCTTTCGCGAAGAAAGTTAATGAACTCTTTAAAGATAGTCACTTCTTGTTGATTCTGATGTTTATTGGATTATCTATCTGGTCAAAGTGAATAATATTTTTGTCTCATGTAAAGTTCTATGTAGCTTAAAATCCGATTTTTTTGGACACACCGAAAATTTTCCATGGTTTATAAAAACTGGTTCAGTCAAAATAATTAAATAGAATACTTAATAATTAATAATAAGCTTCGTTGTTGTGTATACAATTCAACTCTTTAGTAATGGCATAGATATAAAGAAAAGTAAATGTACCGTTATTATGTACACCAAAAATATAGGCGCGATGTAATCTACACCCACTGCCATCTATTGGTTCAGATTGAAAAATTCCCGAAACAAAGTGAGGGCGGACAACTTTAACGTAAAATGAGCACGTTTGTATGAATAATGTAGGCAGTTAGGTGTACCTCTGAGTGTACTTTACAGCTTACAGTTACCCAGTCCTTACGGCCGAGTCACGCGTCCGTTTTACAGGCCCGCTACTTTCTCAAGATTTATTTACGATTAGTACATACTGGAAGAGGTGGTCCGAATAGCAATTGTGCCCTAGGCTTTTTGTTCAACCCTCCTAATTTATACTTACACAGATAAAAGTTTATGCCTTTTCACTTGATAAGGCCAGACTTTTGTAAGCGATCGAATAGAGAGTTTTTTGGACCAGTCAGAAATAAAAATAGTATGTGTAAACCATTTAAAGTTACTTTAATTTTTATTCAAAACAGCCAAATTTCAGATTTCAGGCTGACACTGTTCTCAGCGTGTCTTAACAGAAAAACTCAGCTACAAATTTTGGTACGAACTTGCTGGAAAGACTGTCGCCGAAAATGATGCGAGAACTTCAGGGTATGACAGGCAAGGCAGTGCAAGATCGAGCAAAGTGGCGTTCTCTGGTTTCGGAGGCCAATACTCGTTTAGGGTCGCTGAGCCAGTGGAAAGAGCCGTCGCTTTAAAGTATGACCTACTACCCACTGCGCCATCAAATTCCATATAATTTTACCCACATGACCGTAACTTTATATGCAAAATCCGAGTTATCTGTCCACACCATTCTAAAACCCTTTTCCGTAATCCTCTCTTAACGCAGAAAAGTCTAACATCGGAAAAATTCCCAAGTACTTGAAACATCGTATCTGAGCTCAAAGCGTCTATCACTTATACAATGTGAAACTGAGACTTAAATTAAACTTTGACAATGCATTTAAAAAGTTTCAAGTGAAAATTTTCCGTAAGAACAACACAAAGAAGGCGTTCTGGCGAGTTACCTACGAGAATCTTAAACCATACAAAGTCTGTAAAAAACATAAGGATAAATTTACAGCATACAATCGCTTTATACAAACAGCCCTGAAAAGTTACGATTAGCTTGTTTTTTTTTTTACATGATTGGTGGCACACAAGCAGACGGATAACCTGATAGTATGCGATTGCCGCTGACCATAAATACCTGCAACCTTTAATCCCCTTTCCCCCCAATTAGGCCTATGGACTCACTCGACGAAACAAAGCGCAGACTCTTTTTCACGCCGGTCTTCTGTGAGGCCGTGGTGTCACTCCGATTGGCAGCGCGCTTGCGAGCTGCTGGTGTTGTAGGTGTCTATGGGCGGCGGCGGCAATCGCTTACCATCAGGTGATTCATCTTCTCATCTACCACCTATCACAAAGTTAAAAATGCCCCGATTAGAGCGCCCGCCCACAATTTCCATACGTATGTCGCCGCATCTAATAGAACAAGTTTTATAGAACATTTTCAGAAGCAACATTATGAAAGTAATAAAAGGCCAGTGGACTCAGTGTTTTATATTAACCGTGTAATGTCTATGGTTTCCTGTTTATAGCCGTAAACCAAGAAGCAAAGGCTTTTCCCTTTGGTTGGGTAATAGTAACACTATCGTCACTAAGGAAAATACAGAGGGGTAAAGACATTTCTTTTTTATTTTAGTGTAATAGGTGCCAGAGGAGCCGACGGCTCACCTGATAGAAAGCGATGGTCGCCGCCCATAGACACCTGCAACGCCAGTAGAGTCTCAAAGTTTGGCACTCTTTCCCTTCAATTGGGCCTCCAGTACCCTCACTCACGCAGCGAAACACGGCGCATTTTTTTTTCTTCAACGGTAATCTGTTATTCTTTAACTCTAATAGCTATATTAATTTAGAGATTACTAAAATTCTAGGACTCATATTTTTTTATTAAACGGTTTTATTTAGCTCGACCCGTACGGTATTTATTTGTTTGGGTCAAAATTAGAAATTGAAATTTAAGTAACTTCCTCTTGTCAGATTGATCTGAAACTTGGTACACACCTTTGGTTCCGATGACAATGCAATAAAGTAATATCAATAACATTGTAAATCCAAGATGGCCGCCGGTACAAAATGGCGGATATCATATTTTTCCACAACCCCCTCAATATGGGTATCAAATGAAAGGGCTACACTACTAGAATACTGTGATTATGACAAAATTTAAAATCCAAGATGGACGTCGTTACAAAATGGCGTATTACGTGAGGGCAAGAGTAGTGTGTGTCCAGAACAGTTGTGTCCAAAATTGTGTGACGTTAGGAGGGCAGATTAAAAAAAATAGGTAATTAGATATACCTACGTAGTAAGCGGTAGCTTTACCACCCAAGTTAAGGTAATAGGTTAAAACGTGAGGACTGCATGGTATTAGGGTGGCTAAAAACGTAATATCGCAAGCATTTCCCCCTCAAGATTGGGCGCCTCTTGTTGCATATTATAGCCTTTGCCCCTCTACTGGACCTCTAGGGGGGGTCGACCGATAAAATGGTGGTCTATGGTGCTATAAGTACGTTGGAACCCGGCCTGCTCTGCAGGTTGAGCTTCGCCAAGTCTTCGTGTAAGGCGATTCGAAAAGACTCTTGAGAACAACTTATAGACGTGATTTAAGAGTGAAATTAGTCGAGAGTTCTTCAGTAAGGTTTTGTCGCCTTTCTTGAAGAACAATACGACCAAGCTCCGCTGCCACGCCCTAGGAGTTTTCCCGGAAAAAAGAACCGAGTTAAATATACGCCGAAATTCCTTCAGCACCGGCTTGCCGGCAGCTTTCAGAAGCTCGGTTGTGACTCCGTCTTCTCCCGGACAAAAGGATTGGTAAATGGTGCTATAGGCCACATTACAGGCATTGTTTGGCCCCAGTTCTGTCGAACCCAAATGTACGAAACAGATGTATCATCAGTTTGGATTGACTTTGGCAGAGCATACACGTTATACACCCGAAAGTCATAGTTTTCAGCAAAATTCTATTATGGTCCGGCTAAAAGAAGGATGTTACCCTTAATTTTGTCATGGGCAGCACAGACGACTATGCAGTAGTGTATTTGGGCTCAAAATTGTTTGAGGAAGGGCAAACATACGTGGCTTTAAGTCGAGTCAAGTCTCTGGAAGGGCTATGTAATGAAGAATCAGATTGTAATAAATTATCAGGTAAATAACCATGTTATAATGATGCACTAATTGAATTAAATAGAATGAGGAATATTCGGTAGGCATTTTCGTTAAATACTAAAAACTAGAAAATAAAAAATCGATAAAAAAACTTTTAAGTTAAACGGTTTTATCTTATGTGCTCTGAAAACTAGAAAATAATAATAACAATTAGGTATTATGAACTTCAAGTACAGAAATATTTTAGTACTAGGCAGAATAGCTTTTAGGCATATTAGACTAAAATAAAAACGTGGGGCCCCTCTGAAATCCTACCTATGGCAAAGCATATCTTTATACTTTGGAAGATCAAGAGCTCGGCGTTCGCTTGTGAAGCCGCCACGGCTGGTTGTTGATTGTCAAAATCTCCAGTTACGATTAAAGTATAGAATATTAATCGTAACTGGAGATTACAGCTATAGTTAATGGGCCCCACGTTTTTATTTTAGTCTAATATGCCTAAAAGCTATTCTGCCTAGTACTAAAATATTTCTGTACTTGAAGTTCATAATACCTAATTGTTATTATTATTTTCTAGTTTTCAGAGCACATAAGATAAAACCGTTTAACTTAAAAGTTTTTTTATCGATTTTTTTATAATTAATATTCAGAAGTAAGATTATCATTTAAATTTGTAAAAGAGATCCTTGCTCTAGTGAATCTTAAAGAAATTTGTTTTGAAACGATCAAATATTAATATTCGACTTAGCAAATATTGGAACTTGCTCCAAATTTATGAACATTTGAATATTTTGTTATAGTAGTAGATATAAAATATTCTGTGCCACTTGTATGAAACTAATGCAATACAAAGAACCTTCTGTAGTTATGAGTATCTACAGAAGGTAATAGAGGTATAGAAGGTATAGAGGAAAGTACTGAGGTATTTTGAAATAAAGCTTCTGAGCGTAATGGTTAGTGTATTGTCGTCGACAGTCGTTCTTAAAAATACGCGGAGCTCCTGGTTCCACTTACACTGGGAATTTTATAACGCCCATGTTTGTGATCAGAATGGGATAGCATTCCAAGAAGATACGAAACAGGAATAAACAAGTCGGGAAATTCTATATTTGGAACGCCACGGGACAAACCCTCTGCCTTTTCGTTTATTTTCCAGGCAAAATTGTTGCAGTTCTAACATTTATTTTCCAAAAAACAAAATTCTTTTAACAGTTGTTACGCTTAGATCAAGTTTCAAGATTTGATTCTAGTGATTTCAATGAAGTGACGTACAATCTTCGCAATCCTTTAAAATGGGATTCGGATGGACAAAGTCTTGGTAAAACGTTTCAAACAAAATTCATTTAACCGCTGTCGTACGCCTAGGTCATAGTTTAAGATTTTAATCTGGTACCTACCTACTTACGAGTACAATGAAGTGACTGACGTCCGACCTTCGAACGAACCCTTTAAAAGGTAACCAAATGTAGGTACAAAATCTCTAACGATACTCTAAAATCACCATATTTTTTTTTATACTAGAGGCGGCAAACGAGCAAGCGGGTCACCTGCTGGTAAGTAATCACCGCCGCCCATGAACATCTGCGGGATCAGAGAGGTCGCTGATGCGTTGCCGGCCTTTTAAGAAGGAGTACGCTCGTTTCTTGAAGGTCCCTAAGTCATAGCCGTCAGGAAATACTGCCGCAGCTAAACTATTCCACAAGACTGAGGTTCGTGGGAGAAAATTCCTCGAAAAACGCACAGTGCTAGATCGCCAACCATCAAGATGATGAGGATGGAATGACAGCCGCTTGCGTGTGGTTCGATGTAAGAATTCAGCCGCAGGAAGTAGATCAAACAATTCCTCGGAGCATTCCCCATGATAGATGCGGTAAAGAATACATAGCGAAGCTATATCTCGCCGCAAAGCCAGTGGATCAAGCTGACTGGAGAGACTCAGGTCAGCGACAATTCGAGCAGCCCTACGTTGTATACGGTCAAAAGGAAGAAGTTGGTACTGAGGTGCTCCAGCCCAGAGATGGGAGCAGTATTCCATGTAGGGCCGAACTTGTGCCTTATAAAGTTGAAGTCGATGAGCTGGCGTGAAATACTGCCCCGCTCTATTAAGAACACCTAGTTTTTTTGAAGCTATTTTAGCTTTATCCACCAGATGACCACGAAACTGGACATCGCTCGAAATATCGACACCAAGAATCCCAATAAAAGGCTTAAGTTTAAGTGGAATGCCTTGAAAAGTGACGGCCAATTCGAAGGGACGTTTTCTAGCAGTTAATGCACACACTTGTGTCTTTGAGGGGTTAAAGTTGACTAAGTTAAGTCGCCCCCAGTTCGAAACAAGATTCAACATGTCTTCGACTTTAGACACAAGTGACTTCCGGCTCTCAATGACGTTTTCCAGATAAATATTTGCACGTCCGGTATATAGTGCATCCCCAGTGCTATCGTCCGCATAGCAATGAATATTGTTCTGTGACAACATATCATAGTAGGGGAGCCCAAGAGGGGATTTTGGGATTTACTCAAGCGCGGCAGATTACTATACAGGCAGGTACCTTGTACCCCATTAAATACCTCCACTGAGTATGAGTCCTGTATATGTGGCCGTGCGTCAAGGATAAAGGATCAGATTAGTAAAAAAAAATTGATCATCTGAAATTCTCGAGCGCGTCAGATTAAGATAGGATAAGTTAGTTATATGCTAAAAAGTGTATATTCCACTAATCTGACAATTTTCGATTGACGATAAGAAGTTAGTGGGTTACAAACTTGTAAAAAAAAAACGTCATCTTGACTTTCTCGAGCGTGGCTAAATTTTTTTTTATTTTTAAGGGAATAATTCAACGTTCACGAAAAATATACACCCCTATTTTTTTTTTACTACATAAATTTTTTTTGGTACTTCAGTATCGACTCCTGATCATTTATAGCTAGTCAAAATTAAAATAGTCGAATTCCCAAAATTATCCATTAAACTAAGCCATTTTTGGTAAACAATTCATTATTAATGTGTGACACGCACACCTAGATAGAAAGCGTAGAGAGTATCGATTTGCGTATTCGACCGCCTCGAGATTTCATTGATAAATCCCGGCAAACTCGCGTCGAAGCTCAAGCCACGCCCCTTTCCCTGGCCCGCGATCCTTGCTCAAAAATTAACAAACAGTGCCATTTTGCTTCCGGGATTGTGTGCACGCACGCCGGCGAACTACGCGTACTTTCGGATTTCGGTGTTATTTACTTTTATTTATGGAGTGAAATTAAGCGAGGAGTGTTACATAAGTGAGCCTACTAGATTAGAACAATTAAAACAGCGCATTATGGACGCCTTTGAGTGAAGCAACAGAAGTCAATACTTCTTTCTTTAAAAAACAATTCATTAAAACGTGCTCGTGTGTGCATTGATAATGGGGGATGTTTTGAAGGACAATTGAAATATCTGTAAGTTATTAGTTTTGTAAATAAGTAGGTAATTATTGTAAACAGCAGCTGATTCTAACTTTTTAAATACGCCAAAATTACTTTTTGTTTTTATGTGTTATTAGTAGAATTTAATTTTGTTTCGCCAGCTGCTGTTGGTTTTCCGAATAAATAATTAATAAATTTATTGTCTTAAGTAGGTATTTCTAAAGTTAAAAAGTAATTTTGCCGGTCCTAAGCCCGGTTAAAGTATGAAGGAGAAGTTAGAATATCAGAATTAATACTAAATTTTTCAATTTCCATCTTTTATTTCATTCCTTAATTTAAAATAGGTAAATTATGATAACAGCTGTTGTCTAGTTTCATTAATGGCAAGTGCAAGCGAGAGAGCGCGCGGAGGCGGGAACGAGACAGGTCAATGTTGATACATTTAGAATGGAATAGTAAAATACGTCCATAAATCAAGCGGATTTTTGGGATAAAAACAAACGCCGATAGCTTAGCTGAATTTCAATAAAAAAAAAATTATGACAAGCCATATATGATGAGTAGATGATAGCGAACATACCATTTCATTCTTTGCAGTAATAAAAAAATAGTGGTGTATAATCTGACGATTTCCGTAAGCCGAAGGAAGGAAAAATAATCGATAAAGTTTAAAGCGTGCAGCTACGTGGTGCCGGTATTCCCCTCTCCGAGTTTCTATTCCTCTCTCACTCTTTCTCTATCTATGTCTCTCTCACTCTGTCTGAAGATAATTCTACCCACGAAGATGACGATTAAAAAAAAAATTATATTTTTCATATTTATTTTCTTATAAATAAAAGTTTTGTACTTCAAAAAATATATACTGGTTTATTTGCATGCTATTTTTTCAGTTTTTCAATTCGTTAAGTTAAAAGATTTGAAAAAATAAAATAAAATTTTTTTCTATTGTCAGATTAGGCCAATCCCTCCAGATAATTGTCAGATTATGAGACAACACGTTAAGGGTACATAGATGAACCATATAATATCTTAATCTGACGCGCTCGACTATTTCAAAATGGCGATTTTTTTTTGCTCATTCAAATAATGGCCGCGAGTTTGGGTCACATCTAAATCGTCAGATTATTATATAAGAACCTTTTTTTAGGTTCACTTAACACCCCCTTTGAAAATCTGACGCGCTCGATTAAATTTTTTTTTTTTCCGTTTTTTACCCTTACGTACGACCACCTCCACCATGGAAACAGTCAGATTAAAATATGTATGTTTTCAAAAATACGTAAGACATGGATGCTATTAATATCTGACGCGCTCGAGTATGCCCATGCAACTGTTTTTTTTTACATTTTTGAAAATTTACAGCGACTTCCCCCACCGATGGAAGTATGGATATTATATGACATTTTTTTTTTCTTATCATGTAAGCTTCGCAATCCAATATGTCTCTTTGACGCTCGAGTAAATCCCGATTTAGCATCCTGGGCTCCCCTACTATCATTGATATGCAGAAGAAACAGCGTTGGAGATAGCACACAGCCCTGGGGGACACCAGCGTTTACGAGCTTCATATCTGAGCAAGAACCGTCGATAACGACTTTAATGCTGCGCCCCAGTAAGAAAACTGGCGACCCACGTGCATAATTTCTCCAGAAGACCGTATGAGGGAAGTTTAGAGAGCAGAGCCTTGTGCCATACCCGATCAAAGGCTTTCGCTATGTCCAAACTGACAGCCAGAGCCTCACCCTTACTCTCTAGGGCCTGCGCCCACCGGTGAGTTAGAAATACCAAGAGGTCCCCAGCAGAGCGACCACTACGGAAGCCGTACTGACGGTCGCTTAGTAGGCGGTTCTCCTCCAGGTATTTTAGGTTTATTTTCAATTACTTAGTAGGATTATTAACGGAATCAATTTCTCAATTGGTTTGTCAATCCAAATTATTTTGGTTAACTATAAAGGTATCCGGGACCAAATTTAGAGATTCAATATCATGTTTGAAATACAAGACCCTACGGTAAAACGGCGATTTCAATCACATTGCAGTATCAGAATACGATTAGAAGCAACTAGATCCATGAATCAAATCCAGTAATATTGAATGATACATTATACTGTTCCAGTACTATCGAAATGGAATTCTGAATATCAATTGCTTTCAGAATACAGGGCGTGCTTTGAAGCGGATCCGGCGGGCGAACGCTCTCGGCCGAGTGCTTATTTACACTCCCTGTATATTACTTATCCACTTGTGTGGTGAGCGGTGGCAGATTTGTACCATAAAGTTTGTAAATAAAGATTTCTGTGTAGGTTTGGTGAGAATTTTTGTAGGGATTGCATATTTTTACGCGATAGGTGGTATATACGAGTATATGCCTAAATGGTTCACCTAATTAATGGTTAGCGATTGCCACTGCCTCCAAAATATTGCTGCCACCTATTAAATTTCATTTCCAACTGTATGGGTCTCCGGTACTCTCATTTACTCGGCGGAACACAACGCAGGCATTGCTTCACGGTTTTTGGTGATCTGTCGAAAAATGATAAAAACTAGGTTTGGTCAAAAGATGCGAACCTCTCACATCAGTTCAATTGGGCTTACATTATTTAGAAAATCATTTTGTAGTAAATTTTCTTTGACACCTGCGGAATAGTAAATAGTTGTTTCCACTAATTACTCAAAACAGCTAAAATTACTCGACATAAATAACTAAACGCAAGCCTTTAAACTAAAGTCAGAATTTCTGAGCAGTCGGAATTCGTTTGAATTCCAAGTCTGCGAAGAGATGACACGTTGACAGCGGACAAGTAATGAATTTCAACGACTCCATTTGACTCTAACTCAAAACAAAGCCAACTCTTTGTAAAGGGATGTTCAGACGCAATACAAAAAATGGCAGTGAGTAATATCAACTTGTTGAATTTTGCAAAACTGGACGTCGGGTAGCTAGTTACACAGAACAAACCTTCATGTGATGAATACTTTTGTGTGTCTTGTCATCTTAGCATCATAATATGTACGCTTAGACGATGATTAAAGATTTGAAGAGTCTGGTTATTAAAATAAAACAATTGCAGTTTGACCTTCGAAATCTTTAACAGAGGAACCAGACTAACTGAGTCATGGTTGAAGATATTATCCGAAACGTGTTTACGACAACGCCCAAGGTTAGCTGGATAGATTAGGTCAAAAATACGGCCAAATCGGCCTGGTAATCTCGTGTTGGAGGACAGGATGCCCTTCGCTGGACCAACGTAGTAATAGTAGTATTAGAAATTTAATAAAATTGTGGGGAAGTCACGCTTTGGCATGAATGGGCTGGCTCGACCTAAGTGATACCACTGCCTCACAGAATACTGGCGTGAAGCAGCACCTGTGCTGTGTTTCGCCGAGTGAGTGAGGGAACCGGATGGAGGCCCATCCGGGGGCAAGGGGATAAAAGGTTGGCAGCGCACTTGGATGTTGCGGGTATCCATGGGCGGCGGCAATTGCTGACCGTCAGGTGATCCGCCTGCCCGTCATCACATAAAAAAACGCTGAAATGAGATGGACTTACTGCATCTCTGTGCACTATACAGTTACGAGACACTCCGCTTTCAGAACGAGTCCGTGAGTGCATTAAACCAAATCGAATTTGAGAGTTGGACTACTGCACCTTCTAATTAGTGTGCTATGTCACTTGCATACTGGTTACTGGAGCGTCGGGGAAATGTTAGAACATTTGCATATCCCTTAGTCCTTTTACGTCACAGTTATAATAAAACCAGTGTCTCTACTCTAAATTGAGATGGACATTAGATTGTTTAAAGGTATTTTGTATATTACTGTTAAATATTATGCTTTTATATTGGCAACAGTTGGTTGCTAGGTAACTGTTAGAAACGAAAAGACTGTGTGTGTGAAAATTTGAATTGGAAAATAATGTAACGTCATTTACTTGTAAACAAATAAAAGTCTGTAGCAAGATCTATTATTGAGATTTAAAGAATTACCCTGTAATATCTAATTATAAGCAAAAGTGACATGATACGATGAACTGTCTGGAGCGTAAGTTAACGAACTTTACGATAAAAATGTCAGCTAAAGACCCTCTGTGTCTAGTAATTTTGAACCAGTGGGTTTCTGCATCAACTATACTAGAGATTTGATATAGCTGGCATATTAGAACTTTCCTTATTGTTGTATTATAATTGAACAGGGAAACAACAAGGCAAACGCGTGTTATCCTAGACCTCTCGTCACTTTTCATCAGGTGCGATTGTTGTCAAGCATTGTTAAAAACTTTACAATTCTTATGTTTGTTACGTCTTCTGACTGTTTTTATACTGTGACACTGTGCAGTGCAGACCTTTTAGAAGCATTTAGCTGCGGAGTTTAGTGACAAAGGACTTGGTAGTCACTTGGCTAGTCTTATAACTGTCTGTGACACGTCACACACACATACACACAAAATTTCGGAAATATGTGTAAAATAATACTTTATAAGAATTTTGTACACTATAATAATGGTGAAAAAAGGTTTGGCTGTCGGGGATTTTTAAGGCGATACTATTAAAAAGTTGAAATTTTCATCCTCAATTTATTATGCAATTTCCCACTTCCGACAACACAATGCACCTACACCTTTCATTCTGCTGAAAGATGCTCATGAAATGACACTTAAATAAAATAATGAACGTCTCTAAGTGAAGCAGTTAGGACTGTTTTTTTGTGTACAAATATTAAACGAGTCGAGCGCCGTTATTTCCCATTCTTATGATGAAATTCGGTTTAAAAATGATTCCATTTCAAACCCGTATCGAAATATCAACTAGAATTGTTTTCCCTCGCAGCGTATGCAAAACTAAGGAATAGATAAACAAAGTTTATTTTTATAGAGAATTGGGACTTTTTAGGGTTCCGTAGCAATTTCAACAAACTAAATTCTTGTGTGATAGGTAGCAGACGTGCGGATGGATCACCTGATGGTTAGCGATTGCTGCCGCCTATAGACACCTGCAACACCAGTTATAGAGTCACAAGTGCGATGCCAACACTTAACCCCCTTAACCCCCGATTGGGATTCCAGTAACTTTACTCACTCGACGAAACACAGCGCACTGCTGGTTTACGCTGCTTTACCCTCGTCATCAGTGAGGCCGTGGTATTACTCTGGTCGAGCCAGCCCATTCATGCCGAAGCGTGGTTCTCCCACTGTTAAATTACGAAACCCTCCATACATGAGTGCGACTCGCACTTGACTCGTTTTTATTTAATATTCGATGTTTTTTGGATGCTCGCTGCGAATAGATAGTTGCAGTCGATTTTTTGCCCTACTCCGGGAAAAAGATAGGTTGTGTTGGTTTTAGAAGTCTATTAATATTTGTTCATATTTTTTCAATACGAAATTTACAGTCGCTAGACAAAATATAAGCACAGGTTAGTTCCATGCCATAATTAATAGTAATCTGACTTCTACTTTATCACAAGGACCGAGACGAATGGGCCAGTTCGTCCGGACTGATACCACGGAATCACAGATGAGCGGTGTGAAGCTGTGATTCGCCGAGTGAGTGAGGAAACTAGAGACCCAATCGATGGGAAAGATTGACATCGCACTAAATTAGTGACTCCACTGGTGTTGTCTATGGGCGACAGCTATAGCTTACCATTCGGTGATGTGATCGAATTAGCCAAATGAAGTGGCAGTGAGCTGGTCACATTAGCCGCAGAACTGACAGCCGTTGAAGCCGTAAAGTCCTTGAGTGGAGACCGCGACTCGGTAAGCGTAGTGTTGAACGCCCTTCGACAAGATGGGATGATGACATTCGAAGGCTGGGTGGTGTGGGCTGGATGAGAGTGGCCGAAAATCGTGGCGTGTATTAGGGGAGTCATGTCCAGCAGTGGACGAGTGTGAGTTGCTGGTGATGATAATGAGGTGATCCATCTGCTCGTCTGCCAACTATCACATAAAAATGTTTCTCTCTAGATCCATCCAATATTACATAGTTTTCGTTGAGTAAATACGGTGTCAAATATTCCGGTATTTGTAGCTTTAGGCGCTTTTGTCTATCCTGTTCCAGGAATATCTTGCTTGCCTGAAGTATTGCCATAGTGTGCAGATTTGCTGTGCTATCAGTGCTTCAACCCACGTCCTTTCAAAGGCTAGTTTAGGTATACTAGATTGGGGCAGGGGGAAGTAAGCCGCTTACTAGTTCGTCATGCTAGTTGGAAGCGATATTGCGCAATGATAATATTCTTCCAATATTTTGCATGTTTTTTATCGTAAGATAGCCACGCTTCGGCATGAATGAGCCGGCTCGACCGGAGTGATACCACAAAAGGGCAAAAGGGGGTTAAAGGTTGGCAGCGCACTTGTGAATCTATTGGTGTAACGGGTGTCTATGGGCGGCGGTAATCGCTTACCACCAGGTGATCCGTCTGCTCGACTGCCACCTATCACATAAAAAAAAGTTTTGTTTTTTTACGTTGGCCTAGTACTTTAAGTACCGGGTCGTGATCTCGGGGTCCTGTGTTCAATTTAAGGATCGACCAAATCTTTACTTTTAAGGATTAAAATGTTCTATGTCTTGCTATTGGAAACATGTTTGTATACTGTGATTTTAGGCTAATTTAAACCTAGCTTTCGCCAGACGGAGTAGGCTAGCAAGTAAATCATTTTGCTTATTTTTTATTTTGCACGTTTCTAGGAATGTTCTATTTATCATTCAATTCTAGTAAACAAAACAATTCAGAAATACTTTATTTTATCATCATCATCATCATCATCATCAGCCTGTCCTCGGCGAGACGCATCCAGTCTATACCAACGGCTTTTCGCAAATCGTCACTCCATCTAGCTGGGGGTCGTCCCACACTACGCTTCCCGAGTCGCGGTCTCCACTCAAGAACTTTTTTACCCCAACGGTTGTCAGTTCTTCGACAGATATGGCCAGCCCATTGCCACTTTAGCGTGCTGATTCGATACACTATGTCGGTCACTTTAGTCTTTTGTCGGATAACCTCGTTTCGAATTTTATCCTTCAACGACACCCCGAGCATAGCTCGCTCCATAGCACGCTGAGCGACCTTAAGCTGGTGGGCTAGCCGTACTGTAAGGGTCCACGTCTCGGCACCGTGGGTCATTACAGGCAGGACACACTGATCAAAGACCTTGGTTTTGAGGCATTGTGGTATGGATGACGAGAAAACCTGACGCAGTTTGGCAAATGCTGCCCAGCCCAGCTGTATTCTCCTCAATGCCTCCTTCTCGAAATTATTTCTACCTAATTGCAAGATCTGCCCAAGGTAGGTATATTCGGAAACAACTTCAAGAAGGTGACCATTTACAGAGATAGGTCTCGGGTCAAGGTGGTCGTTGATCATGACCTTAGTCTTGTCCAGGTTCATGGTCAGACCTATTTGCCGCGAGGACGCTGCTAGGCTGTCCAGCATTCGTTGCAGTTCCTCCAACGACTCCGCCATCAGGACTATGTCATCAGCGAATCGTAGGTGTGAGATGTTCTCGCCGTTTATATTTATGCCCATTTCTTTCCAGTCCAGCGTTTTGAACATATCCTCCAACACGCATGTAAATAGTTTCGGGGATATGACATCACCCTGTCTCACTCCTCTGCGCAGTTGGATGGGTTTGGACTGCTGGCCCTGTACTTGGACACTCATGCTAGCGGAGTTATAGAGACATCTCATCACCTCGATATACCTGTAGTCCACTTGGCAACGCTGTAAGGATTCCAAAACAGACCAGATCTCGACAGAGTCAAAGGCTTTCTCATAGTCCACGAAAGCAAGACACAGGGGCCAATTATACTCCTCGGACTTTTGTATAATCTGCCTCACTGTGTGTATGTGGTCTATGGTGCTATATCCTCTGCGAAACCCGGCCTGTTCCGGGGGCTGGAACTCATCAAGTCTTCTAGCAAGACGATTCGCGATGACTCTGGAGAATAACTTATATACGTGGCTCAGAAGCGAGATGGGTCGATAATTTTTCAAGAGGGTTTTGTCGCCTTTTTTGAAAAAGAGGACCACTATGCTTATGTTCCACGCTTTTGGAGTTCTCCCACTATGGAGGACGGAATTAAATAGGCGTTGTAGCTCTTGCAAGATAGGAATGCCAGCTGCCTTTAGAAGTTCGGTCGTTATTCCGTCTTCACCAGGGGCTTTTCCATTTTTAAGTTGTCTCAGAGCCATCGCGATTTCATCCTGGTCGATGTCCGGTAAGTCATCCGTAAAATGGCGTGTCAACGCGGCTCGCACATCTTGGTCATCACGCTGAGGGCAAGGAGCATGGGCAGAGTAGAGTTTCCCATAGAAGTCCTCAATCTCCGACAAGATCCCCGGCATAGTCAGGGCGGTTTTGCCATCATGCGTCGTAAGTTTCGTTAGGTGGCTCCTCCCAAGCTGCTGCGTGAACACTTTGGTACCTCGGTTTTGTTCGATTGCCTCTTGTATATATCGAGTGTTGAAGCTCCGGAGGTCCCGTCGTATCAGTTTCGCGATGCGCTTGTTTAAGTCTGACCTTTCTGACGAAGTGGCTAGTGGGTCTTCTCGTCTCCGCCTCATAAGCCGTAGGGTCTCGTCGGAAAGTTTGCACTTCCGGTCTGACCGCTGCAATCTACAAAACTTTGTGCCGTCACCGCTCAGCACCTCGACAATATTATTCAGGCATTTGTCCACGTCCGTAGTGGGTCCAGATACGGCAAATCTCTCTTCAAGGGCTTTCTGAAATATCTCAGCGCCTGCCATCATTTGGAGTTTCTTCGGTCGGAGCGTGGGCTTCATCAGACGGGTTCTTTCAAGCTTCAAATCGATATTCAAAGATCCTCTTACGAGACGGTGATCAGATCCGGTGTTAAACCTATTGATCACAGAGACGTCTCTGAATAAATGCCTCTTGTCCGTCATGATGAAGTCGATCTCGTTTTTGGTTACACAGTCAGGGCTTCGCCATGTCCATTTTCTTTGAGGGTTTTTCTTAAAGAAAGAATTAATTAAGAATAGCTCCTCTTTTTCTAAGAAATTAACTAAAAGTTGCCCTCTGTGATTACGACATCCAAATCCGTAGGGTCCCATTTTAAATTCGCCGTTCTTCTGGACTCCAACTTTAGCGTTGAAGTCCCCCATAACAACGTTGAAGTGTGCCTTTGTAGTATTTTGTAAGGCTTTAGATATGTCCTCATACATACCTTCTACCTCTTCATCCGAGTGCGTCGAGGTCGGCGCGTAAACCTGAATAATCTTAATACGGTATCGTTTTGATAACCGTATTATCAGGTAAGCTACCCTAGTCGACACACTGGAGATTTCCTCAACGTTGTTAGAGAGGACACGGTGGACAAGAAAGCCTACCCCACCTTGGGAGGTTTTGTCCCCCTCACGGTGGTACATAAGATGGCCAGAGCTCAGGGTAACGGTGTCCTCCCCCTCTCTACGGACTTCGCTTAGACCTAGGACATGCCACCTTATATTTTCCAGCTCCACTTCTAATTGTACCAGATGCTCGTCAAGCCTCAGACTTCGTCCGTTATACGTCGCCAGGGTCAGTTGGGATGGGCGGCCTTTTATCGCCCGGGGATTCTTAGCACCCCCTGCCCTGCCGTTACCGTGACCGCCGCCTTGGTCAGGAATAGCAGGGCGACCGGGAACTGGGGGCCATTTCTTTTGTGAGAGTGCCATACTTTGGGGGGTTTTGCCCATAATCGCCACGCTGGGCATGCGGGTTGGCGATCGCAGGGGCACAGCTCTTGCACCGTTGGTACTGCTGCCTGCCAATGGTCGGAAAATACTTAGCTGCACCCAGTTGAGCTAGGTTATACCGCCTTTAGCCGGCCGCCAGAGCCTCGTTTGTTGGTTAGCAGGATGACCACGTGCAGGTGAGGTTGGCTTGGAGCTCATAGTTGGTATGCGGCTCCCATACATCCCATTTATTTTATAAGAGAACTAAAATCATCTATAGATAATGTAGTTAGGTATATCATAGTGTACTGTTTAAGAGAATTTGTGGCACGTATGTAGGTAAATGTTTACAGGTTTTTTTATTGTTATTAAAACAACGCAATATCATATAATGATAAAACTGCATAATGTGTGTAATCCGTCATTTGCTGTAAGCTTTATACAAAAATGTTGTAATTTACCTTAGAGAACTGTGAATTTTATGTTATGAAAACTAAAAATAAAAAATGATATAAAGTTGCACAGTATACAGAAGGTGGCCAGTCCTATACTGTAAGGTAGTAGGTAGTAGTAAGAATTGTTATAAAATGTATTGTTGAGCAATAAAAAGTTTTTTTAACGTCATCTGGTACTCATAGTACAGAAGCAGCCCTAGTTTGAGACATAGTTGATTGGTGTGTGTGTCTGGCGCATTTATTTATTTAAGTTTTTTTTTTATATACTGAAGTGATTGTGAGCCAGTAATATCTCTAGACGTTCTAAGGCACGCCGGAGCCGACTCATACTATGGTGAAGCGGTCGCCACGTGGGAAAACGTAGTGTTTGACGGCCTGCGATACAATGATCTGACGATTTGGGAAAGATGGCAGGTGTGAGCTGGAAGCAAACTGCTCAGGAACTCGTTTATTGGCGCCCTCTGGCGAAGAGGTATTATAAGAATAAGATTTATTAGCCGTGAAAAGTGTAAGGCTGAGCAATTCAACTCTAAATAATGCTTACCACAGAATTTACCATTATTGCTGACTTATCACTAATTGGAGATATTTAACCTACAAAAGAATTTAGTTTTGTAAATTTTAATATCTCTGATAAAAATAAAAATGGCGGCGCTGAAAGCGGCCGAGCAAGCGCATTTAAATCTTTTTAATTTACCGTTTTATATTACAATATTTCAAAATCTTGATTAAAATATTTTTACAAACAATCTTAAAAGCAAGGACCATTTCTCTCTTGGCAGAGAGATCGTGCTCGTGTGTACAATAAGATACATTGCAAAAAATAAAAACAACCCTTACACTAAGCACAAATAAAAGTCACTCCACACAATAAAGGTGATATATTGATTTCGGGTACCTACGCCACCCATTTGTACAAAAAGGACAATATACACACAGTATAAAGATAACCAGAAGACTATGGGAAGATAGCTCTTGGATGCTATCATCCAAGAGCTATCTCTCCAGTAGAGCACTCTATAGTGCTCGGTATTTCTCATCGGGGAAACGGCCTCTCAGCGGCGTCAGACTACGTCTGTGCTGTGTTTTGTCGAATAAGGGTGCCGCGACCCAATCCGGGGTAAGAGGGGCTGAAAGGCTGGCGATATTAGTGACTATTTAGTTTTTTGGGTGTCCAAAGGCGGTGGCAATCCCTCTTCTCGTCTTCAGTGAATAAAAAAATCCGGAATGAGTTAATCCGGCAAAAAATTAAGGCTACAAAGCTTACCGGATACATAAGAACCGAGCGAATATGTTAGTCAATTTCTATAATGTTCGATGTAAAAAAAAAGTTTGGGTTGAATGTGCCCCTTTTCGGCCATTTAGAGGACTTGTTGACTTTAAGGCATTGTTTTTATATGATTCTTCAATCCCGGAATAGTGGATGTAAACTTTTTAGCTTCAAATTATAGTCTAATTTTAATATAAATACCGCATTTACTTCTCAATATTATAGAATAATTGTTAAAAAATAAAATCTCCATAAGTAGCAATTTTGCCGGTTTTCGGCCACTCCTTCTATTTTTCGGCCATGAATTTACTAGTTCTCGGCCACTAAATAACACAAGGAAAAATGAATTTTATGACATAAAAAATAAGAAACATAATTGATTAAAACCAAGAATTCCAAATCAATTAGTTTAATTATGATAATAATTTATTATTACAACAAAATTAACAAAGGAACATAATCTTTGCGTGTTGACTAGTAAAAAGTTATTTGCTGTTTGAAATCATTTCCATCTTTGTCCCTTCGCCAGTCTTTTTTTTATTATTCCGTTGGCCGAAAACTAAATATATTTGAAGTGTTTCTCGGCCACTTTCATACCACTGGCCGAAAACTAAACTTATTTATATCAGTTTTCGGCAGTCTAGCCAACGTTGTCAATACTATTTACCCGAATTTTATTGCAAATAAAATAAAAAAGTGATAAAAAGGGCACACTTCTTATCTATTGGACACACGATCCTGCTTTATTTACTTGATTTTACTGTCAGTTTTATCGATGGGCTGAAAAGTGAAATAAAATCATCCCGATTTCGGCCACAATATTTTACCGAGGCCGAGAAGTAGTTTATTGAAAGCTGGTTTTCGGCCGACAAAAATTAAAAACTTTAACTGAGTATTTTCCAAACAATAACCAATAACAAGTGGCCGAAATCTGACCACACAAATGTGAAGACATCATATTTTGTCTTTCAATTTTCTCTTTTGACAACAACTTACCTCTGACATTAAATTTAAGAGGTTGATTTTTTTAATGTATGAGTCAGTTTTCGGCCTGGCGGCCGAGAACGAGAATCTTCCGAAAAATGTGGTTAGTTACCCGGACATCGAATTAAGATCAATATACTGAATATTATAAACATATCAATCAAAATAACATAAATTCAACTCATCTACAATACAATACGATAAAATAATTGTTCACCTAACTATAATGACTTCATAACTTACCGTGAAACAATTTTGCGCGCACTATTTTTTTTGTTATATCCATCACACGATGGCACTGTCCAACTTTCAGATGCTTACTGAGGAAGCAACTTATGAACTACAATGCTACAAAATTAAGAGGTGTAGTATTAGATTAACTAAGAGTCGACATGACTCTTTAAGTAAGTCTGTGAAGTATACTTTTCTTATTATTCGGGTTTTAACGGCCAATGGCCGAAAACGGGGTATGGCCGGCAAACGGGCACATCTACCCCATTTTAATACAAATAATGGGTCCCATTCAAATGGAAATGATATTAATTTTGGAACTGTTATTATCATTCAATAATTTATATCTGTGACATTGCAAAATATAAAAATGGAATTGGTGTGATATACGGGTAGTGCCAATTTCGAGACACTGGCTAAATTAACACTGTGATATAAATAAAATATCCAAACAGAACATGGCAAAAATCATAAATATTATGCGTAAACTTCCCTCTCAGGAGACAGTTTGGGCCGCTGTGGTCATTAGAGAAGTTTTAGTGGCCATTACGTTCCGTTTTATATTTGTACGCGGCGGTAGATTTAGGTGCGAGCTGCCGCGGCGGGATTGTTTCTTGCCCGTAGTGATGCCAGGGTGTAATAAATAAAATAAAAAAAGTTGAAATTATACACCGATAAATTTTAGTCGTTTTAACACTGAAGCTAGAAGATAACTCCTCTCTTGTTTTATAACCAGTGAGGCAGGGAAGCTTCAACAGAGAGGGAGACACGCTTCGGCATGAATAGGCCTGCTCGACCGGAGTAATAATACCCACGTCCTCACCGAAAACCGGCGTGAAGCAGTGCATGCGCTGTGTTTCGCTGCGTGAGTGAGGGTACCAGAGGCCTTATCCAGGGGAAGGGGGGTTGAAAGGTAAGCAGCGCACTTGTGACACCACTAGTGTTGCAGGTGTTCATGGGCGGCGGTAATCGCTTACCATCAGGTGATCCGTCGGCTCGTCTGCCACCTATATCATAAAAAAAAAACAAAAATACCCTATGATGTAAGCGGTAGTGGCGCAATCAAATTAATTTCGCGACTTTATTGACACGTCATTACAATACAAGAGCTTCTTCTAAATTATTATTCGCAAAAAAAATGAAATTGATTTTATCTCCATCAATTGAATTTTTCGTTTACTTTTAGTTTAGCTTTACGTTTCTGTTACTGTTTTTTATCTTCTTAAGTTTTTCTTCTATTAAATTACTTTATATTTGTACTTTACTAAACACATTTGTAATAGAGACGCAATGATCGCGCGTTTGATTCCCACATCAAAACAAATGTTTGTTGGTGAAACAGATATTTGTGTTGGGTTTGGAATTCTATGTGTTTGTTGTCCTCCATCGTTTCCATTGCACAAAAGAAAACTTTTAGTTTGGGTCTTTAAGTGATGTTGTTTGTAACATTTTTTCATTTTTATTTTTAAGTTACACCTGGCAACACCGTCTAGCACTGGGCGGGTATCGCTTATTTTTGGGCTCTTTAGACCCCACACGCGGAACCGTATTAAATCTCTCGCGGGTAGCTGGGGGTTAGGTGTGTAGATAAAGTTTAACGAGTAGTATTGTATCTTAGTACTTCATGGAAACTTGCTACAATGACCAGCAAAATATGTAATAATATGTCATACGATAAAGTATAAAAAAGTAAAGTATCAGCTTACATAATATATACAGTCCCGTTGCAAGATATAGGGAACCATCATAGAAATTAAGATTTTACTACTTGTACGATTGGATTAAACTTAATGAAAACGCTTGCCTAATGCGGATTGGGGATCATAAACCCGAGCTATATTCGTAAAATTCGAAACATACTTTTTGTTCAACCCGGAAATAGAACCAAGGACCCTGAGATAATGGCCCGATACTTAAACCACTACAGGGCGTAGACTTGACTGTGGTCCGTAGTGCTCTTTTACACTTAAAACAATGAGATGTCATCCGCAAACATTACCACTACAGCTGACAAGGGATGACAAAAGGTTAATGTATAGAAGAAACAATACTACTTTAGTATGGAAGAGTTCGCTCATAGTCTATGGCCGCCTTTGTTTTAGGTACATTACTCCAGTTGTATCAAGTTTTAAGTTATATACCTCGGTTTTGTGTGCAATAAAAAGTATCTATACTATTTATAAATAATTAAGTTTTATAGACAACAACTAAGCTTTCAGGCAATCCGAAAAGACGAAACACTTGCGCGATATTATAAGTGACACCTAGCGCCATCTAGCCGAGCTTGGAACTATAGCAATTCTGTAACGAAATGAGGGCAGGCCACTAGTATTATCTAAAATAGCATTCATTATTTATATCCCGAAACCAAATGAAAGCGGATCACAGATACAGATGCTAAAATATTTTTATTTCAAAAATTGGGAGTGCATTCATAAATAATTAATAAATAGTTACTATATTTTCATTCAACTAATCTATTGGAAAAACGTATAAAATCCAATCAAACACCAAATAGCTTCAAAAAGGTCTGTATCAACATTTCGATGAAAATGGAATGAAACTAAATCATTTCAACTAAAATATTAATTGATAACGTTTTTAATTGATACTTGCATAGATGAAAATATTTTTTGTGCAAACAAAAGTTTTGAGTATACAAAAAAATATGTTTTATTTATTATCACATAAAAATTCCTTATAAACTATTAATTGCAATGTATAGACCATTGGGATGTTCACAGTGGCTGATGAAGTTTTAAGTTTCACCCCTCCGTGGGAGGAGGAGGCAGGCATCTTGGCTGCCGTCTACGAGTGGACGGCAGCCAGGAAAGCAAGTGGTGAGCCGTACTGCCAAGTTGAGAAGGAGGCAGTACGGCGAGAGGCCAACAAAGAGCTCGTCCACCGATGGGCGGAATCTTTGGCCTCGGCGGAGTTTGGCCGACGGACCGTGGAGGCAATTGCTCCGGTTCTTGAAATGTGGTTGGCTAGAGGGCACGGTTTCCTCTCATATCGGATGGTGCAGGTAATGACGGGCCATGGGTGTTTTGGTTATTACCTGCATCGCATCCAGAGAGAGGAGACCGCTGCCTGCCATGAGTGCGGGGCCCCCGAGGACACAGCGCAGCACACGCTCGCTGAGTGTCGCGCATGGGGCCCCCAGCGCGAGGCGCTAAAGCGCGTAGTCGGGAGCGATCTCGCTCTCCCGGCCGTAATTCGCGCCATGCTCGCGTCGGAGCAGGCTTTTACAGCCTTTGCCTCCTTCTGCGAGGATGTGATGTCGCAGAAGGAGGATGCTGAGCGCCTGCGGGAGCAGGACCCGCGCGCATCTGCGCGGCGGAGGGCAAGGAGGGGGGGGAGACGCCGAACAGTTGCGCGGCATCTCCCTCAACTTCAGCGAGGAGGCCAGTCGGCAGCCGGTGCGGGGGCACCGGTGCCGACATTGCACAGGCCTCTTCTGCAGCCCGGTAGGGACGGCTCGGTGCTCCCGGCCGCCCCTATCACTCCCCCCACACCATCGGGGGGGAGTAGTGTCGGGCCCGCACTGTAAGCGGGCTCACGCCTGGGGAGGGACGCGAAGGGAGGCTTCTTAGCCAGTTTCTCGTGTCCCCTCCCCACTCCGGCGTATGACGGGAGCACCCCTGGGGTTTTAGTCGGTAGGCCCCCGCGTGTCAGGCGGGGGAGAGTCCGACATAACCCGTCCGCCCCCCGGTGGACGGGTATGCGTAAGGCATTTCCCCAGGGTGATCAAAAAAAAAAAAAAAAAGTTTTAAGTTTCAACTATAATCCTAATCCTAACTAATATTACAAATGCAAAAGTAACACTGCCTGTCTGTCTGTTACTCTTTCACACTAATATTACTGAACGGATTTGAATGAAATTTGGCATACAGATGGTCTAGACCCTGAGAAAGAACATAGGCTACTTTTTATTGCGAAAAAGGGATTGTAAGTGGTTAAAGGGGTTGAGGTGAAAAATCTATTAAATAATTACAAATTAAGTCGCGGGCAACAGCTAGCTATGTATAATATTAAAACGGAAATTAACACGACGCTTACTTAATAAACATTGTATTGTAGGCTCACTGCTTGAAGTTTCGGGTGCTGTAATTTTATTTTACAAAACAATGAACTTGACAATCATAAACATAGCGTAAAGTCCTGTTTTAATATATTGTTATCTATAGTTTTAAAGAGCAACGCAAAAACCATAAAATCCATTACAAACTGCTATTCAGAGAATTCTAAATATTACAGATGATCCCCAAGTTCATGGTTTTACCATAAATGGTATCTGTATTGTATATAATATTATGTATACATGATAAGCAAATTAGTAAAAATCTTAATGAGAATAAAGATCTTATACCTTCAAACTTGTACTCGACTTTAGACCCTTCAGACACAAAGTTAGGTAACATTTTTCGTGACTGTCAGATAGCCTTCACCTTTGTTTACCAAAAACTACCAATTTGTGCTTTTTCTGATGCAAACAGCTAAAAGCTCAGTGTAAACAATTTAGCCATGCAACATGACATCCGCTTTGAAGTTTGCCGACTTGCACCCATTAAAATTACAAGTGGATTGTATAGTGAAGGCTCAACTTCGGTGATAGCGGTGTTATTCAGAAGACCCGCTTTTCCGATGATTTAGTTTTCATTTCTAATTTATTTACGTTTTCGAGTTGTATTATAACTGTCACCGTAAAGCGGTTCAAAGTTATTTATTATACAAACCTACAAACATTTCAGCTTTCGGCCTGCTTTTTTATGTAATAGATGGCAGACGACGAGACGAATCACTTGACGGTAAACGATTGCCGCCGTCCATGGACACCTGCAACACCATTACAACTTTTAACCCCAGTTGGGCGCCCGGTACCCTCACTCGACGAAATACAGCGTAGGCGCTGCTTAACGCCGGTCTTCAGTGAGGCCGTGGTATCACTTCGGTTGAGCCAGTTCACTCATGCCGAAGCGTGACTCTTGAACGTGAACTTAAACTAAATCCCGCTTTTATATAATCTGCAGCGTGAAACAATAGCGATGAACTTGAGTGCGCAGAAACCAATTTTAGTAGAAAGTCTTCTTTTTTACAAGCGCGCAAACTTACGGTCATCGCCATTGTTAAATGCTGTGGACTATACTCGAACTCGAAAAAAATTCAAATCTTTCTTACCCGACAAAAATCTGGCAACGCCCAGAATACTCCCACGCCGTCAGAATGTTGACACTTGCAGAGGTGAACAGCCACGTAGCTGAATTGCACGGAAGTTAGCGCCTCTGAATACCGACTTAGTTTGCTGCGAAATTTGCCGAAGCACGGTCAAAAGCGTTCGGCCCCTGATTGGGTTCTATTTGACTGTGGTTGACGGCATATCAACTGCGAGTGACCTGAAGGGCTCGTTGAATCCTAAATTGATGACAAATTGATATGCTGTTCACGAACTGGATTAGCTGTAGTAAAGGGAATAGTGATGGGCGATTGTTCAAAATCTTGACAATCGAATTATTCGAATGATTTCACAATTAGTAATCGAATGATCATTCATCATTCGAATGATGAATGAATTTATTCTAATGTTTCATTCGAATTATCATTCATCATGTTACATGCTTACCTAACGAGTATAAGATAAGACAATTTTAAAGTATTTAACTTTAAAGTTTTAGTATTTTTTGTTATTGTTCTACCTTTTATTCGATTGATTATTTTTTTATCCGAATGATTATTTTCATTTGAAAAATTCGAATAGCTGTTTTGCGCAATCGAATAATTCGAATAGTCAGGTAGGATTCGAATGATCATTCGAATGAATCATTCAAATTCGCCTATCTCTAAAAGGGAACGGAGACTGAGCTTTGTAGGAGTTTGATTTCAACTCTATGCTACTGAATTAATTTGTTACATGGTTTACACTAAAAAAGCGTCACTGCAGAGGAATGGCGAAGGATTGTGAAGCAGGCTTTAAACGCTGATGTGGCGACAACGACCACTCTGCCGGACGGTCTTATCGCTAGCTTTTAAGTTTTGTTTGTTGCGCTGTAAAGAGTATCTTCTATCCATGTGTTGTCAAAATGTGAAGTGAGTGAAACTGCTGAGTAAGTAGTAACTTATATTTACGATACCTTTGAGAGCACACGTTAATTAGAACTCCAACTATTAAGCATAACAAGACAGAATCTACCAAATATTTTGATAATGCATAAGTACTCGTACAATGTATAGGGTATCAGTTTCGTACTACAAAGAACTTTTGTGATGAAGAAGGATTAGGAATATTGGCTAGTCGTTATAATAATGGTAGTTCTTGAGACACTGACTTTAGGGCTACAAAAGAAAATATCCTTCTATTCATAGTATTCATATTGCTTTCACGTAATAATGGTTTAGTTTGAAATCCCACTATAAGTTGCGCCCTTAACAGGCAAACATACATGTGCATACATGTGTCTGTCACTCTCACCTTGAAGGCCTGGACGTGGCTGTGGACGGCTCCTAGCATTTGTGATCAACATTAAACTGTGGGATAGCCACGCTTCGGCATGGATGGCACGGTTCGACCAGAGTGATACCACAGCCTCACAGAAGACCGGCGTAAAGCTGCACCTGCGCTCTGTTTCGTCGAGTAAATTAGGGTACCGGAGGTCCGGGGAAAAGGGGTTTGAGATTGGTAGCACACTTGTGAGTTTACTGGGGTTGCAGTTGTCTATGGGCGGCAGCAATTACTTAGCATCAGATGTTCCGCCTGCTCGTCTGTCTGCCACCTATCATATAAAAAATAACATTAATCAGAATATTACAGTTTGACTTAACTATTTCTGAGCTAAAACCATTGTTCACATCTACTTCTTCAAATCATGATTTCAACATCTAGCATCTCACAAATTATTCACAGTTCCCGAAGGAACAAAGCGCAAGTGAGAGAGTTAAGACTGGTTTACACAGTACGAGGTTCTGTGTAAACCAGGCAGCATATCATTGCTAGGGTCAGTAAACAGTTACTTGGCCCTGTTGTCATGACTAACACCGATTGGGAACCAAAAATTTTCTTCGTGCACCATCGGTGTTAGTCATGACACCGATGGGGGACGGAGCCGATGTTAGTTTTTTTAAATATATTTTTTTCGATTTGATACATGCCAGACGAGCTTACGGATAGCCTGATGGTAAGCAATTGCCACTGGCCATAGACACCCGCAATACCATTGGAGTCACCAGTGCGCTGCTAAACTTTTAACCCTTTTTAAAGTTAGTTTTTATTAGTTTTAAAGTTAGTTTTTATTACTTGCAATATCAACAGATTGTAACATTATACTTCTGGATTACTTTTTTATTACTTTTTTTTATGTTATAATATAAAAACCACACAATATAGATTATTAATACCGTGTGTTCAGTTGTCAGCCAAACTTTTTTACAAATTGTTCTTTGCAGGGGCCACCAAGACACAGGCTTAGCCTAATTTGGGGCCCATCGACTTATCTGCTTATTCGAAATTTTGGCTATAACTTTTCTTTAAAAACTAATTGAAAATGTAATTCAGTGCTTGTTAAATAAACGATTTTTATTTTATTTTTGCCCGGGTTTCGAGTACCCTCACTCACTTGGCGAAACACAACGCAGGCGCTGCATCATCCGGCCAGTCAAAGGTGACAAGTAGGACCTGCTGAGTGAGTTCCACGGACGTCGGCCTAGTGTTATACTCGTATACGTCGACATAGCATGCTGACACGTACCTACAGTAACTTGCTAGGCAGCAGTTCGTACTATGTAAAGCAGTCTTCATGCACACGAGAGCAAACAAGACGTGTGGAGTCTGCGACGTTAGGACAATGCTCGCATGCTAAAATCTGGCCTTCGTCTTTGTTTGTCAAACGAAGGTAATTTTATTTAGACTGGTGCAAACGGATTTAATCTTAGAATCGATACAAATTCATGACTGTATAAGCGAAACAATTTTGGACAAATTTCGAAAGATGTTGAATATAATTAATGTTGTTGATGTAAATGATCACAGATACACCCTGTTAGATATCACAGCTTTGAAAACACATTTAAGAGTATCAAGTAATTATTTCAACTGCACTAGATATAGGTATATTTATTTGTTAATATAACATAAGACAAATAAAAATCGAAAAGCCCGAAACGCTCCTTACATGTACATTAAATGGCTACTGGCGTAATGGTCCTTACATGAACATTAAATAGCTACTGGCGTGTGACGTCACACGACTGTATATTGCATGCATTTCTTGTGAATTTAGTTTAGATAGCTTTTTAAAAATATTTCCTTTATTTATGTAAGTAAGTACACGGTTTTTTTACAATAGTTGGTGTAAATTGTATAAGTTATTCAATAGTAAATTACCCCTAAAGAGCCAAAAAAATTAAATTAAATGTCATCGCCAATACTCATCAAAGGCAAGCAGCTCACTTGTGACACCACTGGTGTTGCAAGTGTCCATGGGCGGCGGAAATCGTTTACCATCAGGTGATCTGTAGGCTCGTCTGTCAGCTATATAATAAAAAAAACTCATACTAGTTTAGTTGTGTGCTAGTCTGATTCTAGTTGATTGGCGTGAATGATCTTATGCATTTTTTAGTTTTTGCAATCGCGGTCTACAAAATATGTCTCAATCGAGATATTCCTTTGCCCTCAACAAAAAGCTCAGGTCTAAAATATGTATCAAGCAAAAGTGCCTTGAGAGCCTTCGTTTTTTGCTCCATCTGACTTCTCGTGAAGTGTGGCGATCTCGCAAAGTTTAAGTGGCCATTAGCAAAGTTGTTTACAGCTGCCCCGAGGCGCGGGTTTGGTTCCCGGTTACGTTTTATTATTACTACGTGGTGCTAGGTGCGAGATATTTCAGCCGGTCCTTTAATATTGTTGGGAAAAGAATTTCCTTGAAGGTTTTCTGTTTTATTTATTGACTATTAAAGTAGGACCTGGATTGGGTACAGATTTGTTTTCAAAGGCATTTTTTTTTATGTGAGAGTGGCAGACGAGCAGACGGATCACCTGATAGTAAGCGATTGCCGCCGCCCAGAGACACCTACAACAACGCCAGTAGAGTCACAAGTGCGCTTCCAAAATTCCCCCCAATTGGGCCTCCGGTACTCTTAGTCAATAAACGAAACACAGCGCAGGTGCTACTTAGCGCCAGACTTTTATAACGCCGTGGTATCACTCCGGTCGATCTGGCCTATTCTTGCGGAACTTGGTACTTCCACGGTTAAAAAAGTTCAGATACATAGTACTATTTAAATCTTTGTAAAATGTGTTTTGAAGATGTCATGGCTTCTTGTGTATCCAGATAACATATTTCTGATAGTGCCTTATGAATCATCGTCAAACAATTTGTAAATGATTTCTCATTTAAATTGTCTACCTATCTCTCGCAATTACGAAACTAAAACCTACTTTTACCCAAAACCACTGAGAATGTCTAAAACCCATTTCACGACCTCGTACATTATGTGTTTAAAGTACATGGTAATTTAGACCGTATTTATCACTTACCTATTAGATAAGTGAAATTTATCGCTTGCCCTGAGAGTGGAATCATGTAGTTCGTTCGGCGGGATGATTTGCAATCCATTGAGTGGAGTGCTTAGTTCTTAGACTAGCAATCTGATCTGGTTTTGCCTAATTTTTTCTGTAAGTTTTAAATTGGCTGAAAAAAGTGGAAAGAAAGAAAAAAGTGAGGCGTTGTGGTACCATTTTGCTTATCTTGTAGAACTGCATACAAAACCTGAATTTTCAAAGGTTCCGTAGCCAGATAACAAAAACGGAACCCTTATAGATAAGATTTGTCATGTCTGTCTGTCTGTCTGTTTTAGATGCTGGACGATACTAACACAGAAGGGTCAAAAAAAATATACCACTAAGCGTGTTCCTTTAAACACTTGATATTGGCGGGCTCATTGCACCACTGAGCATTGAACCATTTTAAATATATGAATTTACTTTAATACAATCTAGTTATTATAAAACTAGTGGCCCGCCCTCACTTTGTTTCGGGACAGTAGTTCCACTGTCTACCAGGAGATAGGCGTTGATCGTATCGCGCTAGTGTTTCGTGTTTTCGGTTTACCTATATACTTAAGACCTGGCGTGACATAATAATATGAGATTTACCTCCTTATGAATAGTATAGAATATAATATAAATAAAATACATCATGGTCACTACATCTACAGCTTACAAACTGTAACTAACCACACCACCAGCACAAAATAATTACACACAGAAAGTAGGCTGCCCACTTAAAGCTAAAAACGTGTCATGTACTCACGCATGCGCAGTAACGGGGAAATACGCCTTTTCGACCACATTAATCCTAGCCTATGACATAAGATTGTCGAACTGTCGAGGTCTGTGGTAGAGGCCGCGCGCTTATGTACTCATGCCGGGCAACAACCCTAGCATAATGTCTACGAACTCTTAGAAATTCAAAATCAGGCTGAGTCTATCTTCTGTGTGTAATTATTTTGTGCCACCAGTAACGAATTTCAGAACGCTTAATAACGGTAAAGTTACGCCTTTATTTATTTTAGAAGCAAAAAATACAAATAGATTTTTATTGTGGTTAAAACAAAGGGAAAAACGAATAGACATTATAACACACCAGGTAACGTTTGTTTGTCTGTACAACTGAATTGAACACCATTTAATTGTATACAAACCGGCGAAGATAAACATTATATGGATGCGGAAATGTTTTGTAGATAAACGTGCGATGTAAAAACTATTTTCATAGTGCAGATGCAGCGACCTCAGTTTAATCCCTATTTGGTATTGCAAGCAGCCAATCAATATGTAGCTGTTTACTAAAAGGTAAAACTTGTTCTGGAAAAGAGAGATGGTAACGTAAAAATATCGATATACTTACTTACTCTGATGGCTCAAGAACCTAAAAAGTATGTTGGCGTCTGATATAACACTCCTCGACTGGTCTCGATCATTAGCTGTTCCACGCCAGTCGCTGTCTTGCAGCTCCCGAAGATCTGCTTGCACGACGTCATATCAGCGATATCTGGGGTTGGCTGGCCAATATAGGCTTTTTGATATCATGATTCTCTCCCATCCTTTCCATGTGACCAAGCCATCGGGGTCTGCTACCTATGCATTTTGTAGACTTCACTATCATCATCATCATCATTTCAGCCAATAGACGTCCACTGCTGGACATAGGCCTCCCCCAATGTTCTCCACACAGATCGGTCCTGTGCCAACCGCATCAAGGAATTTCTACGACCATCACTAGATTGTCGGTCCACCTTGTGAGGCCCCCTGCCACGGCTGCGACTTCCTGTACGTGGCCTCCACTCCTTTATGCCCCAAAGCCGTCTGTTCTCCTCGCAATGTACCCTGCCCATTGCCACATGAGCTATGCTATTCTTTGGGCTATGCCTGCGACCTTAAATCTCCTGCGGTTCTCATCATTTCTGACACGATCACTATGGAATGGAATGGAATCCTTCACTATGGCAGTACTACCATACCTAACCTACCTACGGTCATACCTAAGTGATAGAATTCAAAAAGTCAATGTTAATGGAATTGACTCTTCCGGTGCCCTCTTACACATGGGAGTGCCCCAGGGCTCGATATTAGGGCCCTTACTGTTTATTATATATGTAAATGACCTTCCTTACCTTACTAAAGACTTGTGTGACATAGTATTATTTGCAGATGGTACTTCTTTAATTTTTAAAACTAATAGACAGAAAGATAACTTTGACGATGTAAATAATGCTCTCATCCAAGTGCTAAATTGGTTCACTGTAAACAATTTGCTTCTAAACGCTAAAAAAAACTAAATGTGTTAAATTTACATTGCCCAACGTAAGACAGGTCAGCACTAGGATCAATATGAACAATGAAGATGTTGAAGTTATTAATTCTACCGTATTTCTGGGCATTAGGTTAGATTCAAAATTACAATGGGGCCCTCATATTGCAGCTCTGGCTGGAAGACTCAGTTCAGCTGCATATGCAGTCAGAAAAATAAGACAACTGACCGATATTGAAGCAGCAAGACTTGTATATTTCAGTTATTTCCATAGCGTCATGTCTTATGGTCTACTCTTGTGGGGAACTGCGGCTGACATTCAAGCCATATTTGTGCTACAGAAGCGAGCCGTCAGAGCCATATACGGACTTAGACCACGAGACTCGCTTAGAAATTTGTTCAAAGAAATCAACATCTTAACATTAGCATCACAGTATATTTTTGACTGTATAATGTATGTTTATAAAAATCTCAATTTATTACCGAAGAAATCTGATAAGCATAGCCTAAACACCAGAAATAAACACAAACTTGCTGTTCCAAATCTCAGACTTCATAAAATTGGTAATTCATTTGTCGGAATGAGCATTAAAATTTTTAACAAATTACCACAAACCCTTGTTGATTTACCCATATATAAATTTAAATCTAAAGTTAAATCTTATTTGATGGCAAATGCCTATTATACAATTGAAGAATACCTAAATGACAAGAATTTGTGGAAATGATAAACTGTTCACCTACACAGTGTTATGTATTATGAAATTTAAATTTTATTTAATTCTTTAAAAAAAAATTTATGATAACAAATTTGAAAAGATTAAGTTCTACTGAGTTTCTTGCTGATTCTTCTCGGTAGAAATTGACCTTCCGAATCAGCAGTAGATTATAAAATTTGACATTCATAAATGTTCTGTAAAGGACTTAAATTGAATAAAGTGATTTTGATTTGATTTGATTTGATTTGACTAAAATATCTTCCCAATCGCCGCAGCTAAAGGATCAACATTACTTTAAGTACAAAATGAACAGTCTTTCGGCGAGTCCAAGCTTTTCCCCCCGGACACTCTTCACCAAAGTTAATTGCGAAACTGAAATAGCTTATGAATATGAATAAATTATGATTTGCGGGCTCAGTTCGCGCATGTTACTGAATAATTAGGAAAAAATCTAGTTAACCGCTTAGTTTAGTTCAAATCTCTTGGGTTGAAGTTGATTATACGGCTTTTAAACATATTTACGTGAAGTATAATTTCGTTGTGATTTGTTTTTTAATGTCAGGTGTGTACATACTGAGAGTTTAAAGGGTATGCGGGCACAGCGGCCACGGGCGAGGTTATCTTTGAAGCTGGACTAGCTTAGTGCTCTGCGCGAGGCCGTGTCAGGTCAGCCTCAGCAGCCGCGATAGATTGCCGCCCGATTGAATTTTGTTATGATGACAACTTCAGTAATGCAGTGGGTAGTTATGTCTTGTACTTACTATAATGTGTTCTGTGGTTATGTCGAACTTTTAAGGATACGCTTAGAATTTTTGCCTGTGTTTTCCTGTTATGAAATTCTCTGAGTCAGCCTGAAGTGTGGTAGTTGGCGGTCTTGTCTGTAGGTACCCCCGTGTACACAGGTGCATTTTCTATTCCCTTACCCTCTTAATTTGATGGGACACTAGTGTGACACGACTGAAGAAGGATCAGGCGCAGGATCAACAGTTCAACGTGCTTTCCGAGGCACGGGGGTACAAGACCGCCTACTTTCAGATTTTGGACACACTTTCTGAACAGAAAAACACAGGTACTTTAAACCCGTGCCCCAAGCGCAGCCGTCGCTTTAAAGTGCGACCCACTACCTACTACGATACCGAGGCAGTCAAATGTACCTAAACCCTGAACAAACAAAGAGTCAGTTAATAGTTCCTACCAAAACCGTTACCGGGGTAGTCACCCCAAATTCCCAAACCGGCGTGAAGCAGCCCCTGTGCTGTGTTTCGCCGAGTGAGTGAGGGTACCGGAGGCCCACCCGGGGGGGAAGGGGATAAAAGGTTGGCAGCGCACTTGTAACTCCACTGGTGTTGCAAGTGTCCATGAGCGGCTGCAATTTCTTACTATCAGGTGATCCGCCTGCTCGTCTGCTACATATCACATAAAAAAAAAATTGTTTACTCCGGCAAAGTCTCCCTTTATTCGCTTGCAAGTCACCCTACACATTATCAAAAATTCATAAATTCGGATTCACATTTTGCACTTAGTATGCCTGTAGTAAATCCTCGAAATACCCTCCAACAACGGTGATGAAAAAGAATAGTTAATTTTTTGTGGTGGCCTAAAGGGGCAGTGGTCATTTTCTGGCTGGGACATTTTTAATACCGTATTACTCAGCGTAAAAAATGAAATTTAATTATCAAGCAGTAGCGGATGTTCAGAATTATTTAAATATAAAGGATAATATAGGTACCGTCAGCATCATCCATCATCATCATATGTAAAGTTACATTAAAGAATTCAAATACTTAGCAACATTCGCAGTATGCAGTATTATTAATACAACCCACGTAGCCAAATTTAACAGAGCATTTACAATGGTTCAAAATATGGGAACATTTGATTGACATTTACAGTTGTTCCGATATTATTGACCACGGTGAATGCTCTGTTAAATTTGGCTACATTGGTTGGTCGATATTTTTGCATATCGTGAATATAGTTATACTATTACATTTTTTTTTACTGTTTATTCTACTCAAAATATATCCATATATTAAAGCCGCATAACTTAAGGCAAGCACCAATAAAAGCTAAAACACGTGAGTTGCGTGGCTTGGCGGTTATTTTGCGCATAATGGGCACAAATGAAGAATGGGGTTCCGCTTAGATATACCATTGGATCCAGGATCCAGTCCGCTAGTGACCACGGCTGTTGTAACGCAGTCAAAACAGCAACCAGCAAGTGCTATAATGTACTTATTATATTTAAATCCTAGCGTTTAATCCCATTTAGGTATTATATAAAATATTAGTGTTCATAACGCCCCTAGCCACAGGGTAATGTGGACGCACCCTGAGGCAAATAGGTACACCAGCCACAACCACATTTAAAACGCTCAATTTAATCCCCCCGCTTCGTCTGTTTGTCCTGCCAGTGAGCCTCATGCGAATTTACTACGGAAGAATGAATATAATTAGCTTTCCCCACCAAAATAGGAAAAAAAATAATCGAATGGAAGCCGTGTGCGTCGGAAAATCCATAGCTATTATAAATTTTACACTCCGTTTGAATTGCAGCGGCTGGTTTTATACTTAAGTCTGTTATGGCGAGTCTTTAAATTTTTCTAGAACGATTTTTTACCCAAATATTTATTTAATGCAAACAAAAACAAATTTAATATTTTGAATTTTTTCTCTTAGAATGTTCTTGTTAGACATTCTTATTTTTTTGGCAGTTTGCCGCATTGTAACTACCGTGGAAGCACGTGGAAGTGTTGTCATGCAATATATGACTCTGAAAGTATGCGTGCCTTTTCTTAGGTAGGTGTTCCATCGTATCCATCGTTTTATTGCCATAAATACCTACTATAAATATACATATTAAAGCGTTATATTTGTGTTTCCTCTATTGTTTGATATCTGCAATACAGATGAGATAGATCTAGACACGCGGGAGCGTGTCAAGCCAAGGTAAAAAAAAAAATTGGCGACTAAGCGAACAAGGGTAATATTACACGAACCATTTAGAGCGACTTTCGACCCCTTCATAACTCGAAAACTATTGCACACAGACGTGTGAAATTTGGCATGTGGAATGAGATGAGCAAGATAACTATATGCTCCAAATTTCATGAACATACCTTTAATAGTTATTTAGATATTGATGTCCAAAAATCGTCATTTTTATCAACTATAGATAGACGAAAATTATTTCCTAGTTCCAGATGACCTAGAAAGTTGAAATTTGGCATACAGATAGGTAGTTACGTGAATATTGTGGGAAAAATCTGAAAGTACGACATTTTTATATATTTATTATAAAATTTCTATAAATTGTTTCTATGAGAGTAACCATCCTTGTTATAATGACCAATTTCGGCTCAGCCAGTCGTGACCGGTTGGCCGAGTGGCATACGCTACTTTCCCGAAATCACCAAAACGCGTGTTCAAACCCAGACGGAAAGTTTATGTGATTTTTTTTTCCTTATTTGGGAAGCTATTTAGTTTATAATAATAGTAAAATATTCTAAAAATGATAATAAATATAAGTAAAATTAAATATGGCACCAAATTGCCAATTGCAATTTGGATCTCGCCTAGAACAAAACCTTACAAAAAAATGTTAATATGTAACTTCCCAAGATTTTTATTTAACATTCATTTTCATTTCCTGTGCTGTGTTTCGCCGAGTGAGTGAGGGTACCGCAGGCCCATCGGGGGGGAAGGGGATAAAAGGTTAGCAGCGCACTTGTGACTCCACTGGTGTTGCATGTGTCCATGGGCGGCGGCAATTGTTTACCATCAGGTGATCCGCCTGCTCGTCTGCTACCTATCACATAAAAAAAAATAACAAAAAAATAATAATTGTGGGAGAGCCATGCTTCGGCATGAATGGGCCGGCTCGACCGGAGTGATACCACTGCATCACCGAAAACCGGCGTGAAGTAGCTCCTGTGCTGTGTTTCGCCGAGTGAGTGAGGGTACCGGATGCCCATCGGGGGGGAAGGGGATAAAAGGTTAGCAGCGCACTTGTGACTCCACTGGTGTTGCATGTGTCCATGGGCGGCGGCAATTGCTTACCATCAGGTGATCCGCCTGCTCGTCTGCTACCTATCACATAAAAAAAAAACAATAATTACAATGACGATTAGTCAAAATTATAATAGTAACTAGCGGCCGCCCGCGACTTCGTCCGCGTGGAAAAGTAACTTTTTACCCCCCTTTCAACCACTTACAACCCCCTTTTCGCAATAAAAAGTAGCCTATGTTCTTTGTCAGAGTCTAGATTATCTGTATACCAAATTTCATTGAAATCCGTTGAGTAGTTTTGGCGTGAAAGAGTAACAGACAGACAGACAGACAGACAGACAGACAGACAGAGTTACTTTCGCATTTATAATATTAGTATGGATTAGTATGGATTCATTTCCTAGTCTATATAGTATGAAAATATTAGTTACACATTAAACCAATAGATGGCGCAGGGTGTCAAGTATATCACGCACGCATTTCGATTTTTCGTTTACTTATAAGGCCAGCGACCTTCCCATACAAAATAATCTTACCGATACCTTAGTATTGCGGAATTTATGTCCGTATTGCTATTTTCACGTCGCCCTAGTTGCCTGTGAGATTGAATTGAGAAATTGAGGCTTACGTACGTAGGAAAATGGCTCATACTACTACGGTAAATTTACTGGTGGGTGAAGTGCTTTCTTTGCACCGAATAGTTAAAATGCCCCCCGATGGATGTTGTCTTTTTCATTCTACTATGGCATATTCTTTGTTTGGGTACAATAATATGCAACGAACGAACATATTGCGCAAGTCTATATAAAGTACGTATGTAGACACTGGAAGGAACTACAACTCTACAGTGATGGGTGAAGAGCTTACTTAAAGTTAACACCAAATAGTTAAAATGCCGCCAATGGAAGAACAAAAATATTATGCTACAAACTTTAAAAATATTGCGCATATCGGTAGTAGAGTAGGTACTTATACGTCCGTAACAAGTTCCTAACCTGTCTGAGTCCCTCTCTTCTAACAATAATACAATTAGGAAGGAGTATCGAAGGAGCATGCTATGTTTAACAACATAATTCATATTATGAAGCTGCTTCGGAATTAAATGCTGGCTGAAGATTTACACAGTAAAAAATCGAAGTGTGCTTGCTATCCATATGGCGTTCCTCATGGTTTATTCGGTGAAGGAAGAAATCCTATAAAGCGTGTAAAAAGGCATGTGATGGGATGGGGATGGGAAAACCCAGGGTTTTTCGACAGCCCTAAAACGATAAGTATGGGATTAAATTCCCTTTGTATATAAAATCGTCGATATTGCACTAGTTTAAAAACTATTTGCTACTCATTCTTGTACATACTTACAAAAAGTAATGATATGCCATCAAAAACATAAATGTGAATTGTGCTAGCCAAGGTAAAAAGAGTGTTGTTTATCGAGTTCAGCGTCAAAAGAAATGATATCTAAATAGGTGCCAAGGTCAATGGTGAGACCTACTTGGCTAATTGTCATTTACGAATTATATTAATGCGCTTGGATGCCAAATTGAGATCTATAAATAATACGTAAATGAAAATTAGCCGAGTAGGTCTCACCATTGACCTTGGCACCTATTTAGATATCATTTCTTTTGACGCTGAACTCGATAAACAACACTCTTTTTACCTTGGCTAGCACAATTCACATTTATGTTTTTGATGGTAGATATATTCTTTAATGCACAGAAATAGAATACATGAGTGAAACAACAGCTATAGACAGTACAATAATTAATTAATTCATAAGCTTAATTATTAATTAATTAATGAAATTCTTTACCGTCTGTTACAAGCATTTGTGATTACAATAGAAGGTATATAACTCGTATATAATCTGAAACACATTGCTCATCGCCTTTGATTGCAACCATCTCATTCAATCCCCTATCAATACTAACTGTATAAACCGCAAAGTGGGCGCGGCTGAGTCATTCCGGCTGTATCTTGCCGGCTGTATTCACCAGCTATAAAGTTGGATCGGCTATAGCCGTTCTGCCAATGGCTCCTCCCGAGTTTCATTGCTATTTTATCTACTCAGCTCACCTGGTTTATTTTCTTGTAATACATAACAAATGAGTTCTAGTCTTGAGGTGTAAATGTTTAACTGCTAAGAGTTATTTGAATTTTTTTAAAGAAAAAATATACCTACTTATTTTTAGACATTCAGAAAATATGTTGGAGAATAAGAATTGAGATCCAAACGGTTGTTAAATTTGCTGAAAGTGACAGAATGTAAATGTTACAGTGAGTTACCTATTTTTTGTCTTTAAAAACATTTCTAAGAGCTTAAAATCGCATAACAGCATAAATGCATATTCGGAAAAGAGCACTATTTAGATTTTCGGAATTCAAAACCAATTACAATGGATGAGGGTCGAAAATAAAATACTACATTTTGTAACTGTACATTGTGGCGTTACTTACATACGCTATAACTGTAGCGATACCTACTAGGATCACTTTTCGTTGTTTTTGTTTACTTAGATAATTACCTAATTTACATTCTTTAGAATCAACAGACATTTTAAGAAACTTTTCATTTCACAAAACCCTACAGTATGAATTATCATAAAATCCCATGCATCGTCCAAATCCAGTTTATGATAAAGGTAGCGTTTAGAGCAATTTCGGTTCTAAAATCCTGGATAACAATGCAAATTTACACCCACCCACCCGGAGCTGGTTAATCCTGGAAATATACCGCAAGTTACCCGGGATAGCCACCATTGAAGTTGAAATATGATTGTTTTCGGATATACCTAAAGACACATTGACTGGCCGGATGGCGCATTTGGAAGTGACCTTGCCTCAAACGCTTCAAAGGTCGTGTTCGATTCACATCCTGGACAAAATTTGTGTAATGAATACTTGTGTTTGTTCAGTGTCTGTCAATAGATTACAATTGTGTGTAAGTATTGTATTTGTGATCATCTGCTGTCTGATATTTTACCTAACACAAATGCTTAAGCTACTAAGTACGGAGTTCGCCCGAAGTGCGAGAGGCCCTGGGTAAAATTCCAGGTTAAGTCAATTTAGGAAACTACATTTTCTAAATTTTCTTGGCTCTTGGTGTTCTGGGTTGACGCCCCCAGTAAATTAACGTCATCTGGTACCTACTCATAGTACAGGGGTTGGAGTGATTGTCTGGCGCATTTATTTTTTTATTTGTCGAACATTTTTCGACTCTACATAAAATATGACAAGTCACATGCCCGGTTTTGTATGAAAACTTGCAATTTGGAAAATAATGGAATATGCAATGCATCAATGTGTTTTTATTTTGTTGGAATCTTTTTGTCTATTTGTTAACACTGGTCTCGGTTGACTAACAAGCTTACCTTACCTACTACCTGCTGCTATGAAAATATTCCGATTTCCTTCCACCTCGATAGTTATACCAACGGTGTCAAATGTGGAATGTGCATTGTGCATACGAGAAATGCAAAAACCAGGGTAATTTCGAAAATTCCGAAGCATCTGTCTGCAGTTAAACGCCACGGAACTGATGTCGCCACAATTTCCAGCTGAGAACCATTTGGTTAAAAATCACGCGTAAAACTGTCCGGCTGACTCGGTAATTAGGACGGAAAAATTAACAACAATTTTATCCCCAATTGCTGAGCAAAACTCTGCATTCGCTGTGCCAAAACGTGGAATAAATCCGTGTAGCGTTTGCCGGTGGCGGGTCCACAAGCACCACTATGAAAAAAAGTTTTTTTAAAGAGATAGGAGGCAGACGAACAGACAGATAACTATAGGTATGGAAAGCGATTACAGCCGCCCATGGACATCCGCAATACCAGAGTCTACCTGCAGATTCAGTAAAACAGAGGACGAGACACCCATGCACATCCTCTGTCATTGCGATGCCCTCGGGCACCCAAGAAGCCGAATCTTGGCAGCTACCACATCCGCCCGGAGGATATTTTTGGCCAGCCGAATCAGTCTGAACAACAAGGCTTGTATGTAATCTGAAAGGCCGAAATACGTACGTGATATAATTAATATCCAGCGCCATCTATTGGCAAATATTGGAATTAATACAAAACCAAAGTCTTGAAACAAAATAAGGGTGGGCTTCTTAAATTAATTAAAGTAGCGCTAGCACCCTGATACAGCGACCTTAATTCCACAAAACATTTGTCGTAATTTACATGCATCGCTTTCACGGGAAAGAATGCTTTTCGGCCTTCGCAAAATGTACCGTAAAATGTGGGTAATTGCAAAATAGGCTCACGTTTGCCGGGCAGGGTTTAAGCACGTTTAAGGCAATAAGGCTGGATTGAAGCTGAGGTTTTCATTTATTGCAAATTATTCGCAGCATTAAGCAAATGGGCACGAAAGAGATATTGGGTCACGGATATTCGATCATATAAATCTCATATTTACAGGTTGCACACTAACACACACACACACACACTTATTCACAGTTAATCAGCTAAACAGGATATCCGCAACGGACGAGCAATTATTTGTATCTCTCCTGCTGGAAACCCCGGTACGAAGCCCGGTCCATTTGAAAGGCGTGGTGGTGATACATATCCAATACGTAGAGGCCCCTTTGAGACACAATTATGAAAGTGGGAATGTGTACACCTAGCGGATATTGACTCTGTCTGTACTATTGAAGAGATACAGCCAGAATCACCACCCTATGCAAGGACTATTGCAGATGGGGAATGAATACCGGGTCCAATATCTCTCCTGCGGGAAATCACGGCACGGTGGCTGGTCCTTTTGGAAGGTGCGCGTGCGGATACAGTATACACTAGGATATACCCCTTAGAATAAAATAATGTTTGGCGAAAGCAAGTCACAATCTGTTAATTCCAAAATCAGAAGACGCAAATGAATTATTCGCTTATTAGATGCCCGAAAACAACTAGGCAGTATAACAATAAATTCCTTTGTACCGCCGAGACCAATAAAAATAAACGCTTTATCGGTCATCGGGGAACTTAGCCCGCTTTAACCGTCTTTTTTAGTGTAGCCAGTCGATTTATCGATAGAAAATAAGCAAATATTTATTCAGTTAAATACAGGTTGTATTATCATCCTCATCGTCATTTCAGCCACACGATTTACATATTTTTACTAGCTACAGATATGATCCGCAAGCAGATCAGGATTTCTGGATACCGCTTTGCGTAACGCAAGTGGCATTTATTATTTCACTCGATTCTTAATATCAAACATGTTTAGCGAGGAAATTAAGGGTTTAGTAGGAACCAAATGTGTATGCTTTAAAAAAAGTAAATAAATTAACAAAATTCATTACCCTCTTAAAACACTTTCTTACTACCAAAAGCTACTATTCAATTAATGAATATCTTGACGATAAGCTAAATAAATTCATAAAATAAATTCAACTGTTGAGTAATATTATGAATAAGTATTTTTACAATCTACGAATATAAATGTCCGCCTCTCTCTCTTCCATTTTGCTATGCCTGTCAAGGCGCATATGTAAAACTGTGTTCCTAGTTGTAACATCTGTATCATGTGCAATGCAAATCTATACATATAATAAAAATGTAAAAAAGCTGTGTCTGTACATTGAAGATATTTATCTCAAAATAACTTAGGACGACTAAAAAACAGTAACAGAACATGAATCAATGATTTTTAAAATTTTTGTCTGTCTGTTTGTCTGTTTATCTGTTTGTCTGTTTGTCTGTTTGTTCGCGCTAATCTCGGTAACTACTGAACCAATTCGAATAAAACTTTTTTTATTGTATAGCTGTAATATCAGGGCAACTTATAGGATATATTACATTTTGAAGACCAGGCTCCTTGATGTAGAACCACAACAGCCCAGCTAAACTATAAGAGGTAGGTCAATGGCACCTTAACAAAAGTTGTTCAGATTGATGAGCAATTTATGATGCCATGAAAAAAAATCAAAGATCATGGAACATCTGGTTTGGACCTCTAAGCGCCCAGCTACACTATAACAAATAAGGAATGAAATGGAATGGAAAATTGTCAAATGTGATGAGCATTTTTGGATGAGATCCTATAAGGAAGGATATTCCGAACTTAAACCCCTAATGGAGCGAAAAGGGGGTTCAAAGTTTGTTCATGGGACTACGTGATTCCTTGGCCCAATTTACTCCAACTTTTGCATATACATTATTTGACAGAATTGATGGATAAAATATAAGATTCAAACTTTAATAGAATACTTACATCCCCTAATGGAATAAAAAATAATTTGGGGGTTCATTAGAAGTTGATATTTTAAATATTAAATGGGTTTGCACTTGACCTCATCTCACCTGATGAAGAGTGACAATGAGGTCTAAGATGTAGCGTGCTTTCCCAGAAGAAGCCTATTCACTCTCGACTTAAAGACACCCAAATTGTAGCTCTCTGGAAATACAAAACCGGCAAGTTGTTCCGTTCCTTAGCATTTCGTATAAAATATTCATGAGCCGCCTTAAAAATCTATTAACCTATAAACGAACATTTATAATAGGTAATATTTTTGTTAAATTGTATTTAAATAATCATCTTTAAGTCAAGAGTCATAAAGTTCACGCAAACGAAGTTGCGGGCGGCCACTAGTAAATAAATAAATAAAGACAAAGATTTATATTCTCATTCTTTTCTATTCTATTGTATTTAATAGTGCATATTGACTAACATAGTTACAATGATTATTTGTGTGGCACAATATAGAACATCTTCTTATTTTTAACTTATATATTTATGATATTCATATTTCAATTTGTTAAGTCACTATCGATAACAACGACTCGACATTTCGCCGCCCCTAATCTGAACTGGAGAATTATCCAGATTTACACGACATCACTTTAAGGAACGCCAGGGCAGCCTCCGGGCCGCTTCTAAAAGGCATAAGTGATGAGCTGAATTCCATTTTGGATAACGCGAACGTTTTATTTCTGGAATATTTGTGGGAGAGGTTTCTGACTCATCTGGTGAGACGATAATGGGGTTTTTGATCTATAGAGAAGTTGAGTCAGCGTGTTCGGTATTTGTGTGTTCGACCGCGATTGGGCTGAGATGGACAAACAAGGGGTATTCATATTGGACGTATATCAATCTAATAAGATAATATCGGATTGTGTGGTATGTGGATGAGCTATGCTTCGGCTTGAGTAGGCCGGCTCGAAATGACACCTCGGCGTCACAAAAGACTGACGTAAAGCAGCAATGCGTTGTGTAGCGAATGAGTGGGGATACTGGAAACCCAATCGGTGGAAAAGGGGCTACAAAATTGTCAGCGCACTTGTGACAGTTGTTACTCAGCGTAAATTGTAATTTAGCGTTAACGTATTGTCCACTATGGGATCGAGACTAAAATCATCAGTATGTATAACGAGGCGGATACATTTAATCATCGAATACGGACCACTAATGCGCAAACGTAGCATACATCTGGGAAAGAACACTGATCCTCAATGATCTCAGTCCCAAAGAATTAATTGTTAAAAGTTGGGACTGAATTGTAGCACAGCGGCGATCACAATAGATCAAATTGGTTGCAGTAATACTGGTCTGACGACCTGCATAGCCGCCCGCTTAAAATAAAAAAAAATCCTATAGTTGAAAAAATGCCATTCATGTAAAAAAAAACAAATTGAATATAAAACACGACTCGCCGTGACACGGCACCCGCTCAAGTATTTCCAATCCGGTGTTTTAACGCCACCTGCCGCTTTATTTAAGGGGATATTACACTGCCGAGGGCTTCCGAAGTAATCGGCGATTATGAGAACATGATATCGGAAATCTGTCACATCCGCGTCACATCCGCAACATGTGTTTATAATCACAAGATTACGGAGCTACGCGGGGTGTACACGCGCGGGATATCTTTGGTTATTGATCCAATAATGATGGTATCGGATCAAACTTGCAAATTAATAAGCGCCAAAAACTTGATTTATTTATGCGATGCTGTATCACTCCGCTGGAGCCGGCCTATTCTTGCTGAACCGTGGCTCTACAACGGTCAAAGAATTTTCAAATTGGGTGAAAATAACTAGTTCTATTAAAGTAAAAACAAAATGGCCGCTTCATGGGGCCAAATTCAAATATTGGTGAGTACCAGTGCACGGTGTAGGTATCGAAAGAGATTGATAAGTTATCGAGTGGTATCGAATGTTACTGATAAAATTGCTTACTCAGATTTTTTTTAAAAAGATTCACACATCCTTAATGTGTGCGCTATATTTTGTTGAGTGAGAGAGGGGCCCAATTGGGGGGATAGGGGGTTAAAAGTTAACAGCACACTTGTCACTCTACTGTTGCAAATGTCTATAGGCGGCGGCAATCGCTTACCTTCAGGTGATCCGTCTGCACGTCTGCTTCACTTAAAAATACTTTCCCGGCTTTGAACCCTCATCCTTACATAAGGCACGCGTCCTTGCAGGATATGAAATCGGCCTTTGATTAAATTTCAAGCCGTAAAAAATCATGGAGGGTCCCATATTAGTATAGTCTCGCGTGTTTCGCCCCACTTAGCCTCGGTCGCCGTCACACTGGTTAAGAATATAGGCTATCTCAAAATTATGGGGTGAATAGGTATACCTAAATATTGTTTAAGTAACTATTACTAATTTTAAAGTATTATTGTGCTGAATAATAGCAGGGCTACTGCGTGTGAAAAACCCGCTAAATGGCATAATGTAGAACCGAGGTCAATCTATACGGTGATTGTTTTTTTCTATGTGAGATGTCAAAATGTCGCTAAAAAAACAATAATGTTGAAATTGGACCTCAGCCCAACAGTACGCAATCTTAGACGTGATAGCCCCCAATTTGCAGCGGACTATACATAATGCGCTGCTCATTTACCTATAACATCACTGGTGATAACTCATTAGTCAGTTAAACCCTTAACGTCGTAAGACCTCAAAGCCTATACAAGGCAAAAACAATTTATTTTCTATTGTGTCTGCTATCTGGGCCTTACCACGTTAAAAGACAACTAAGCAGATTATAGGTTCACCGTTTATTTTCCTATCACATAACTAGTGTAAACTCAGCAGTCAGTCTAACCCTTAGCGTATTAAAACCCAAAAGCCTTTTAAAAGGTAAAACAATTGATTTTCTATTGTGTCTGCAGTCTGGGCCTTACGACGTTAAAAAATAACTCAGCGGACTGTACGAGTACATTAGTACACCGTGCATTTTCATATCACATCACTGATGAAAACTCTTCAGTCAATCTAACCCTTAACGTCGCAAGACCCAAAAGCCTTTTATATGCACAAACTATTGTGTCTGCTGTCTGAGCCTTACGACGCTAAAAGACAGCTCAGTAGACTATACACACCGCACCGCTCATTTTCCTATCACATCACTAGTGGAAACTCAGCAGTCAGTCCAACCCTTAAAAGACAACTTTATTAACATTGTGGCAATTTTTGTTTACGCTTCTTAACCTTTAACTGGTCGCGTGCCGCCCCGCAGTTCCAAGCAAACCCGCGTGGCGCGGCTACTTCGCATGTCTCTGCGCAGTAGGCGCTCTTTACTTTAATTAACCAATCGGCGGCGCTTTATCGATTAAGCTTTCTTATTAGAGATGTGAAGCAATTTACATATCGATTAAACCTGACTAAAAATGTTTTTTACGGATTAGGGTATCTATCGACAGAAATAATTAATATTCAATGCAATCATTCGATTAATTCCTGGAATCCCTTGGATGCGGGTGGATGGACAGGACCAATCTGTGTGGAGAGCTTTTGGGAATGCCTATGTCCAACAGTGGACGCATATTGGCTGAAATGATGAGCTTTAAGTTTTAGGGTAAGGTCAACCTTTACAAACAGACCTTAAAAACTATAAATTATTAAAACGGGAATTAACCCGACGTTTATTTTTTAAGCACATTGTATGTACCTACGAACTGACCACGCTTCGCTTGTGACCACGGCTGCTGCAACGTAGCCGAAACGTCAAGCAGTAACTACATACAATGTACTTAAAAAATAAACGTCGGGTTAATTCCCGTTTTAATAACTTATAGTTTTTAAGGTCTGTTTGTAAAGGTTGACCTTACCCTAAAACTTAAAGCTAATGCATTTGTACCTAGTACCTATGACAGTAAGATGAGAGTCGATTGAATAAGTTTGATTTTTTGTATGCTTCGCCGTGCGGCTGTACGTACTAAAATAAATTAGCAAAAATTCAAAACTTTTTATCGCCGGAAGGTATTTTATCTCTGATCAAATTTATTCCTTCCTTTAATAAATTTCCAATATTCAAAGTATTTTATTCCGACGCTTTTCAACGTCAGGAGACAGGTTTTAATACAGTTTCCGTGTCATTTCATAAATTGCTCTATTCTTGGCAATGGAAATTAAGCTAGCTTTTAACTAGTTTGCATAAATGCCATCAAATTAGTGACATTTTATCTATCTTCTGATTAAAACTCAGTTTTCTAGTGCAGTGTTCGTTCATTATAATGGACGTTTTATGGAAAATCTAGCCGACTAAACGTTTGTACAAAGGGTCTGTACTATTTTCTATTAACACCGTTTATGAGTCGTTTTGATAATAATTCAGTTGGTTTGGTTCTCTGTTAAAGGATTGTGAAGGTCAGATGGTTATTTCATTGTACCTACCTAATTATCAGACTCACCAAATCCTGACTGATATTAAGCGTATTCAAGCAACGGTTTGAGACGCAATCGTTTCCGAACCCTGTCCTGTGTGTTAAAGGATTTGTCCCAGAATGTATGGAGTCTCGGCGTGGTATATGTACCCTATACCAAAATATAGAGAATTATATGAAGAATAATAAATCCAATTTCTCTATTGTAGCGTAGTTTTTCTCCGTTTTTTAATGTAGCGTACCTATGTACGCTACATTAAAATGGGTCTATACCCAACCTATAATGAGACAACTCCTTTGTGGCGCACACAGGCACCAAAGCAATTAGGGGTGCCACGCGCCGTCGACAAAATAAAGATTCTTGAAGAAGATTACAAGGTTTCGCACACATGCGTTATGTGGAGTCGGCGCGCTCCTTCTCACTGTGTAGTATCCAATTATCATTATCATTTCAGCCAATAGACGTCCACTGCTGTACATAGGCCTACCCTAATGTTCTCTAAATAGATCGGTTCTGTGCCACTCGCATCCAAGGGACTCCCGCGACTTCCACTAGATCGTCGGTCCACCTTGTGGGGGGCCTGCCACGGCTACAACTTCTGCCAGAAGTTGTGGGTAGGGTAATAATATAACGGTACCTTCTCCCTCACATATGCTTAGTGACAATCACTTGGTTGATTGCCTCAGTATCAGTATCGGTATTGATTGCCTCAGTATGGCATGAGTAGATCGATCCCCGGGGTGGGCCAAAAATCAGTACCTGAGTTCTTCTGTTCTGAAATTCTCAGTGTCTTAGGAAAGCACGTTAAGCCCTTGGTTGGTCCTGCGCCCGGTCTCTCTACGGTCGTGTCAAATTGGTGTCTCATCGAATTAAGCGGGTAAGGGAATAAAAAGTGTAATAGGATATGTGTTTGCGCACACACTATAGTAGGTATTGTACTACATCAGTAGTAGTAAAAGGTGGCGTTATCGGTTTATAATCCTTTATTATTTCTCTGAAATCAATGGGTTAATATTGTTTGCTAACTAAAACACTCTGGGAAGATACTCCCTCCCAATTCACTCTGATAACGTGAGGTCTGGACCCTCCTTACTCCGTTTTTTGCGGTACTGTATCTCGAAATAAAATGCGCTCCCGAGAGCGTGTTTGTTTATTTTTCAGTGCATGACAGATTCCCATTATAAAATCAGCCATAAACGGCGGCCAGTACTAAAGGAGTTTACCATCGTTACAGTATTCTATCCTGCGTATGTGATTTATTGTTAAAATCGACCGCTGCAGCCGAATCGATTATAGGTTGAGATGATTGATTCAACGATTGAAGGATGAGAAAGAAAACTAGAAACATGTGAATAAAATTTGCTAACCCTAAAATGCACATTGCAGTTTTATTTGGCGCGCACTAAAAACTAGCGCACAAAAATGAATGTAAACCCAATTACTTGACAAATACCACAGTATGAAAAGCGAAAAAGTTCCAAAAACCAACCAGGTCACTACGCTCCATTAAACAAGTAAAAAAAAATCAATATTATAGGCACCAATGCTTCAACGTTTATTATGCCGTTGGATTTTGAACTCTATTTGTGGAGCAGGAAAGGCTATACGGAAGGAGATTTTCCAGGTAAGTGAGCGAGGCTTTCAGAGCAGTAATTGAACAGAATACAGCGTAAAGACCACCTCTCACTAAGGCTTTCAATATACAACTAAGGCTTTGAGTCTTCAGTCTTTTGAACGCGAACATAATAATAGTACTATGATAGAAAATATAGAAATATACGATCTGTTTGCAATATGGAGTATAAGTACAGTCAGCATCAAAATGATCTTAGCGTTCAAATCTACCAATAAAATGTGAGCATTTTACCAAATAGGTATGTCAGTATTCGCCAAGGTTGTCAGTATTTTTCATTTGTTGTTTACAAATGAAAGTATACCTTGTTGTGAAAAAGCGATTTTTGTGAAATGCATAGATATTTTTGGTAGGTTTGAATGATAATTTTGTTGCGGACTGTATTAATGATTGCGTTGCACTTGAGTATGTAAGTAAGTACTTATATTTTCTATACAAAGCTGAAGTTATTTTAGTTATTTTGAGTTAAACCTTAGAGCCTACATACCGGTTACTTATCAAAATGTAATTATTATTATTTATTGGACCAACAGAAGTTAAGTGTTTAAACAGCCACTTTTAGCAATAATTGACATTATTGTTACTTGTCGCGTGTTTTATATATTGTATTGCATCATGAAAAATTCAATTTACTTTCATCTAATTCTGTAATGTTTTGCTTTCTTAAAAAATATCGTATTTTCGCCACAATCAGTGTAAATAGGTTGGCTGCGCTAGTTTCATTCGTATAGCCCCTTAACTTCTGTAATGTCTAGTTAAGTTATGATTTTTGTGCAATAAAGTATATCTATCAATCTATCTATCTATCTATTAATGTTCATTTTCTACCAAAACATCAAGTATACGTCAGCCTTAGCAGATAAAGTCTACGGCGTATTTACAGTCGGTGTAACAGTTACGACCTTACATCTCAACAGGCACGATGGGCGAAGTGCGCGCTTTCATTGGCACACTGTACTTTTATGGGGTTAAAAATTAACGGGGCAAATGTTGAGATAACTAGGTTAAGGAGAAATTTGAAGGAAGAAAGGTAAAAACACTTTAAGTAAGTAAACGTCAGAAAAACAAACAACATAAAGAAGCAATCTATAGAGGGGCCCAGTCGGCGATTGGTATAGAAGCAATAAGGTTAATTATTGCTAAAAACGGCCACTTTTAGCAATAATTTACTTGTCGCGTTTTTATATATTGTATTGCATCTTGAAAAATTAAATTTACTTTTATCTAAGTCTGTAATGTTTTGCTTTCTTAAAAAATATCGTATTTTCGCCACAATCAGTGTAAATAGGTTAGCGGCGCTAGTTTCATTCGTATAGCCCCTTAACTCTTGAGAATAATAAAATCGGAAAGCAGTTAAAGTAGCAACGTTGTTAATTAAGATATTTTAAGAGCAATGTTCAGTAGGAAACGGGCCATGTTCGTGTAAATAACTAGCAAGCACGTTTTTTTTTATTTCTGTGACAAGTGGCAGACGAGCAGACGGATCACCTAATGGTAAACGATGGCCGCCGCCAATAGACACAACAGGGAAAACATTACCGCTTGTGCATTATTGTACTACATTGTATTCTACGTTATTAACAAGTCTCAATACGATACGTTCAGTTTAGATCGGTCTACAATGTAAATATCATATTTATGCATCAGTTTATATCGCTCGATACTATGCAAATGACGAACGTCACCACACCTGGGCCGCATTAATACTGCCAATATCGCCGCACGCGTCTACGTGATACCATTTTAATATGACCAATATACATTACTTCCCAATATTTCGGGAAATAAAACTTTTAGGGGCTTTGGTAAAATTTTGTACATTAACTTTCGGGACATCTTTAAATGACATGAGGAAAAGAAAGTTTATTGCTGACTAGTGACTCGCCCTCACTTCGTTTCGGGAGTTCAGTTCCACTTTGCACTAATAGATGACGCTGGGCGTCGATTACATCAAAAAATAAATAAATTGAGACAACATCACATACATTGTCCTGGCCCCAAACTAAGGTTTTCGCTTGTGCTATAGAACCCAGAAACAACGAAGGTACTACACACACCCAGACCCAGTACAAATATCTGTTTCATCAACAAACATTTGTGTTGATGCGGGGATCGAACCCGCGACCCTTACGTCTCAACCGGCGCTCAAACCTTTGCGCTAAACGGGTCGTCGACATCAATCTATAGAAGCTATCTATTTTGTATTTTCTTTTATTTGTATTGTGTAAGTGATGTGTTTACCAAATAAATTACTATTCTATTCTATCTCTTTATAAATAGAATAAACGAGTATAATAATTTAGACTAGGTACTGATGTTTCTAATGATCGACGGTGCGAACACGTTCGCCGCGTGTCGGTGAGATACGTGCGTTCATTTATCCTAATTAACAACTATTGCTACATTAACAAAAATGCACGGTTGCACCGTACATTAACATTTCTTATTAAAGTGTGCTATCTTGCCCCATCTCGCCGACCAAAACCACTTTTTCAATAGTCTCCAGTTAATAAGAATTGACGTGATTGTGACCTGATTTGGGGAGGCTCCGTTTCATTAGGTATGCATTTACTTATTTCACTTTCAAATACATTGTTTTTAGGTGATATTGTAAGGGAACAAAGACTTATAAGACTCAAATCTTCGTACCTACTCATTAAATTATATTATTAAATCACTTTATAGAGTCATAGAAATAAAGTCATCGCTACTATAATAATAAATCGTTTATTTCAGACTAAGTCCATATTGCAACAAGTTTACATAGAATTATAAAATTAAAATTATAAAATGCAACTACACTTCACTTCACTTACAAACTTGGCTTGTCACCAAGCTTGCTAAATGCAGATCTTTTTGCTCGATGAAAAAACAAGATGACTTTTTAAACTACACTGCAACATGAAAGCTTGAATTTTAATAGTTAGTATTAAGCAATTTTATCAGTAAACGCTAAGTATGGATAAAATACCAACTGTAATTATTTTACTAAGCGTAGTCTACAGAAACTAAAATCAGTTTGCGTGCTTACCACACTAGACAGCAACACAGCTAAGCCAATCGACAGTAAGACATCTCTGCCATGGGATGTCTCGGTGCGAGGGCTTCGCGCTATTCGCCCCACGACTATCTCCCGCGATGGACGATGAGGGAGAATCCCAGGGGTTTTAGTCGGTTATGCGTAACGCATTTCCCCTGGGGTAGCCAAAAAAAAAGACATCTCTGCCATAAAATAATTTGACGCCGACTGCCTTCACTGCGAGATCCAAAAAGAGTTGCATGCTCAGAATAAGAACATAACTGGGGAGATGAAATCTTCCTGACTATGCTGGCTCAGATACGTAGAGAGAACGGGAGAGGATCGAGCGGCCAAAAGAGCGTTAATTTTTTAATTTTTGTTAAGTATGTATGTCTTTGTTGTGTCGTAAGGTCCAGACATCAGACAAAGGTTTCTAGGGCTTACGACTTAGTTTGATTGAATGATACCTAGTATTTAATTTAATGTATCTTTTGTTGTCTTTTGTTTTTTCTTGTGTTTGTGTCCTTTGTCTGTATCATAATAATATGTGTTGTGGTATCCAAATTAATAAATGTATTTTCTATCTTTCAAACATGAATCTAAAGCTGGTGCAAATCATCCTCACTGATATTTTTCTTATTACGAATGCAGTGATGTGTGCATTACAGCTTGCAGCTAATTGCTGGCCCCTCGAATGCAGTTATGTTCGTACGAGACCGGAATGCGTCCAGGATTATGTTGCACGGAACGGTTCTTAGAAGCAACTGGGACTATGCAGAATTATTTTCATTTTTTTTCTTTGGAGTCGTCAATTCACCCACTGCATAATGTGCCTCCACCTTCACAATTGTTGTTTCAAATCCTTGCTAGAGCGTTCATAGGTAAAAATATACTTAATAATTTTATTATTTACTTAAGGCCCGCCCTCACTTTGTTTCGGGACAGTAGTGCCACTGTCTACCGATAGATGGCGCTGGTTTACATAGCGCTTAGTGTAAATAATAAATTGAGACAACATCACATACATTGTCCTGGTCCCAAACTAAGGTTTTCCCTTGTACTATGGAAACCAGAAACAACGAAGGAACTACAAACACCCAGACCCAAGACAAATATGTATCTGTTTCATCAACAAACATTTGTCTTGACGCGGGAATCGAACCCGCGACCCTTGCGTCTCAACCGGCGCTCAAACCACTACGCCAAATGGGTCGTCAATGGCTGGTCGTTGATTGCATCGCGCTTGTGTTTCAGGTTTTCGATTTGTATATAGAAGACTAGTGATCTGTCCTCAATTCTTCGGGAGGTTAGTTTTAAACCAAGCCAATGGCGCTGCGCGTACATTACATTGCATAAGTGTTTCGGTTTATTTACTTGTACCTAAGCCTTTTCGTTGTCCTGGGGAGTTACTCTCTTATTTTTTATTTGGGTAGAGTGTGTGAGAGTATTATAAACGTAATGGTAAACAATCGGGAGATAGCTTAACAGTTCGGATAGTTACAAGTGTTATAGTGAGTGAGTTCTGGAATATTTTTATATAAAAAAATCAAATGTAAAACATTTCTGTCATACATGATTTCTATGTGTATTTGTGTTTGAACTTGAACCCTCTCTTTCAGCGACAGTCAGAAGAAGCAAAAAAATACATACATGAGGAATTGTACTGGTGAGGTACTAGACAAGTACAGGCATGGCAAGATTGGCAAGTGTACAGGTGCCCACCTAGACTTTGCTATGCGGGTCGTATCGCCCCTCGAGTGCAATCGCCTTCACTTCGCAATGAGCACTAAAACGAATGCTACTTTACAGATTGGCTGAGCTTTGTTGTTATTTGTGTGTCTGTAAATTTTTAGTAGTGTGAGTGAATTTCTGTTCTTTAGTTGATAGCTCATTTTTTTATGCGGAAAAAGAGCAGACGGATCACCTGAGGGTAAGCGATTACGAAGTTCATAGACACCTGCAACATCAGTAGAGTCATAAGTGCGCTGCGAACCTTTAACCACCCTTCCCCCAATTGGGTCTCCATTACCCTGACTAACTCGACGAAACAGCGCAGGCGCTGCTTTTCGCCGGTTTTCTGTGAGGCCTTGGTATTACTGAATGGTTAAGAACATTATTGTATGCTACGTAATACCACACATTTCGACTATTAGGAGTTAACGATACCTAGTGTAAGAAGAAATACAATATAATAGCAAGTTTATTTGGCACCAAAAATACAGATATTATAATTAATCTAATAAAATATCCTTACTCTTGTCGGTCAAGTCAATGAAACGTCGTAGGGGTTTTTAGTGGGAATGCCTCTGGACGGCCTCTGATTAGCAGAGGCCCAGCCCAGAGGAGCGCCCCACACATGTGCATAAGGCGGCGCGCCGCCTTATGCACATGTGTGGGGCGCTCCTGCGCAAGCCTTTTTTGGGTCTGAGTGTTTTGGGTTGACGCCCCCAGTTAATTATAGTCACCTGGTACTCACAGTAAAGGGGTTGCCCTAGTTTGAGACCAGGTTGATTAGTGTGATTGTCTGGAGTATTTGTTTTTGCTGTATAATTATAAGTAATAAATGACAGAGACATTTTAATGATAAAGATTTTACGTAATTAAGAGTACACTGTAATTTATGTTGAAGAAAAAAATTACTGAAACACAATTCTCTTTACTTTACCTTCCTTAACAAAAGCAAAACGGAAAAACTGAATACTGTACATTTCAAATTATTCATTAAAAAGCTTTCTAGTAAAATGAACCCCACTTTTGATAAAAGCACAGTAATGAGACATACAAAGGCGGTTGTATTAAAACAGTAGGTTTAAAATTACTTACGTGCCGAAAACCTTTGTCAAAGGGTTCTGTACGAAGCTCCAGAATGTGCGGTGGATGGAAAACAAAAAGTCTGAATCAGGACAGAACTGAAGAGTCACGGTGGCTGACGTCAGTGGCGTGTGTACTTTGCATTTTACAAATGAGGCCACGAAAACGGTATACGTCGTGCTGTTTAGTTGTCTCTAAAGTTTTTGGGGCATCATAAATATCGCTGCAAATTATGTTTTATTTTATTATTAAGTGCTCGTAAAATACATACCCGTTAAAAGCTTTAATATTACTTAAAACGTAAAAAATAAAATATATTAGCTACTTTTTCATTGATTGAAATAAGTTTTTTTTTTTGATAAATTTGTGTAATATTAACCTGATAGGATTAGATTAATTATCTTTATCACACTATAATGGATAACAAAATCCGTACTAACTGGTGGAGATGTTGCAGAAAAGTCCACCCTGGGCTTCCAAAAGCGTCAGCTTTGGAAGGACTCGGCACTTAGACCTTTACGGGAATTTGGTATTTTTAATTTTAAAGATAAATAAAAATTACAAGGTTGAAAACTCAAAATCAACTAACTGCACTGCAGTGACCGCATTACAAAAGTAAAGTTTTGAACGATATCCTTTTCTCGGCCAGCAGTGTAGACACATTAAGGTTCAGCGACCACGTATGTCCGTAGTGCAAAGAAAGCGTAACTGAACCAGTTTAAATAGTGCAACCATTCGTTTCAACCACTACTCATGATCAGTATTACACAGCACTTTGTTTAGTTTAGCAATCACAATTAAGATGTATGTTTTCTCTTGTCTTTCGTGAAGCTCGGCTACTTTGAAACGTTCCTGTCAGCGTTTCTCAGACAAGTGCATGAGGGTCCACTGTAATAATGATAAGTCTTGCGCAAATACAATAAGTTTAAATGTCTTGTGTTTTTTTTTTTAAAAAAACATCCTTTTTAATGCGACAGGTAGAAGACGACCGAACGGCGATTGCCACCGCCTATTAGACACCCGCAACACCAGCGGTGTCAGTGCGCTACCATCCTATTAACTCCCTTTTCCCCGATTGGGTCTCTGGTACCCTCACTCACTTGGCGAAACACAGCGCAAGCTGCTTCAGGGCTGTCTCTTGTGATGGCGTGGTGTCCCTCCTGTCACACCAACCCATTCAATTCATTAAATGCAAGTCACAATATATATGTAATATAGTGGCCCGCCCTCACTTCGCTTCGGGACCGTAATTCAGAAATGAGCCAATAGATGGCGCTGTGTCCAATTACATCGCGCAAGTGTTTCGTGTTTTCGGTTTACCTATAAGCGTTGTCGTTGTCTATAGAAGTTATCTCTTTATAAATTTAATAGTATAGATATAGATTGGTTGACTGGTAGAAAATGCTGTATATCACAAATATTGTAAAACCCGAAAGCCATTTAAAAGGCTTAAAACAATTGTTTTTTTTATTATATCTACTGTCTGGGCCTTACGACGCGAAAAAAATGCTATAACATAAAATAGGTAATCCATGCCAGAGCACAGCCCTCCCCGAAATTTTTAATACGCAATAACAGCAGTCATTACCTTCCCCAATAACAATAAAAGCACAAAGCCCTTATCTTGAAGCGAAGCTCACCGCAGAGATCACCGCTCGTATCGGAATTTACGCGCGTTCCGGACGACCGGACCGGACGTCCGGCACACGGCGTGTCCGGATGTCACGGGCGGTGACCGCGGACCGGAGCGAGGGTTAGAGGGTATGTTTTCACACGTTGTTTTGAATGTTATTGAGTGGGTTAAAATTTGGTATGGTGGTCGATAGTTTTGGGTTAGTTATTTCTTTTTTTTTTTTAACTCCTGCAGCCTACTGACATCGCAGTCTACGTGGCGGAGTATTGGGCTGGAAAAATTTAACAACTTAGTGCCATCGAGACGAGAAGAAAAATGCACACAAACCCGATTATAAATCTTCATCATCATCATTAGCAACCCACGCTCGTCCACTGCTGGACATAGGTCTCCCCCAATGCACGCTACCACTCCCGATTTTCGGCCACTCTCATCCAGCTCACTCCAGCCAGCCTTCGAATGTCGTCATCCCATCTTGTAGCAGGGCGTCCAACACTACGTTTACCGAGTCGCGGTCTCCACTCAAGGACTTTATGGCTCCAACGGTTGTCAGTATAAAACTTAAAACTAGATATTGAGTCAAGTGTTTTGCTTTTGTAGTTTACTTATAAGACTTGTCGTTGTTTATAGTAGTAACCTGTTTATACTGCCGTGTTATATCTAAGACATATTTTTTTCTTTTTACATCCTGTTGATATTAGGTAATGTTAATAATTTTTAAAAACCGGGCTTCGGCATGAATGGGCCGGCTCGACCGGAATGTTACCACGGCCTCACAGAAGACCGGCGTTCGTCGGGTGAGTGAGGGTACTGGAGGCCCAATCGGGAAGGGGGTCAGCGCACTTGTAACTCTACTGGTGCTGCAGCTCGCTTACCATCTGGTGATCCGTCTGCTCGTCTGCCTATCATTTTCAACTCCAAATTAGCATTGGACTTACTCGTATTTTTCTAAGTCTAAAAAGATTTATCTCTAAAAAGTCTTATAGATAAAGACTCAATAAAAGCGCGGGTAAAGCAAAAATCTGAGCACTCGGTGTCAGGACCAGAGACAATAAATAACATTAAGAGCGTTCAATTAATATTTATGGGCGACGCTTCCTGCGATGCCCTTTATATTGAATCAAGCGCCGTAAAAGGACGGTCCCGATTTTAAATATAGAAATCGTCCTGTCTGCATCATTGTTATTAGGTAACAGTGATACGCTTTCTTCGTTTCGAGACATTCTTATTTTTTTTATGTGATAGGTAGCAGGCGAGCAGGCGGATCACCTGATGGTAAGCAATTGCCGCTGCCTATGGACACTTGCAACACCTTGGACTTGGAGTTACAAGTGCGCTGGCAACCTTTTATCCCCTTGCCCCCCGAGTGGGCCTCCAGTACCCTCACTCACTCGGCGAAACACAGCACAGGGGCTGCTTCACGTCGGTTTTCTGTGAGGCAGTGGTATCACTCCGGTCGAGCCGGCCCATTCATGCCGAAGCGTGGTTCTCCCACAGTTTAAATTCGTTTCACATAATACCGATAGATGGCGCTGCGTGTCGATTGCATCGCGCATTCAAATTCAAATTAACTAGCCTTATCGTTTCCTACACATATAAACCGTAAAATTTTAATCGTTTTAATCCCGGTCCCTTCATAATCGGTTACACGAATAAAGGCACTTTAGTATTTTAGATCATCAAAATAAAATCGAATATGCTTTAGTGCCTTTATTCGTGTTACCTATTATGGGAGCTTCGGGATTTAAACGAATAAAATTTAACGGTTTATAATTTATTACTTTAGTAGTTGTTACCCGCGACTTCGTCCGCGTGGAATAGTATCTTTGGGTAGCATTTTTAACTATTTAATAATTGTTACCCTACCAGTTCATCATCATCATCATCATCAGCAACCCACGCTCGTCCACTGCTGGACATAGGTCTCCCCCAATACACGCCACCGCTTCCGATTTTCGGCCACTCTCATCCAGCTCACTCCAGCCAGCTTTCGAATGTCGTCATTCCATCTTGTAGCAGGGCGTCCCACACTACGTTTACCGAGTCGCGGTCTCCACTCAAGGACTTTATGGCTCCAACGGTTGTCAGTTTTGCGGCTAATGTGACCAGCCCACTGTCACTTCAGTTTGCTAATTCGGTGGGCTATGTCGGTAACTCTGGTTCTGTCGGTGACCCTACCAGTTACAACCCCTTTTTCGGAAAAAAAGTACCCTATGTTCTTTCTCAGGATCTAGACCATCTGTAAGTATATCAAATTTAATTCAAATCCGTTCAAAATTTTTGTCGTGAAAATGTAACAGAGAGAAAGACAGAGTAACTTTCGCATTTATATTATTAGTTACGATAACAGGCAATGTATTTCCTTAACAAACAAAAACGCTTTCGGTATTAGGGATACAATTTGAATTTTAAAAGTTAAGTGTAGGTAAGTGCTTAAAAGAAACTCGTCTTTGCGTACTAAATTGAATCTTTTCAAACTCCAAAGAAGCTGTTTACTGGAGGTTATATACTTAGCATATAGCTGTTTCAAGTTCTGATACTTCTAAACTGTTATCGCTAGGCGCGTCAGAATTTAAATATACATGATCAAGGCCTACCCTGTATTTCTTTTAAGACTTTAAGGTGAAAGAAATAAAGTTGAAAATGAATTGAAAAAGAGGGCGGATAAAGAGTACAATATTCGCATACGAAAGTGGTTGGATGCAAATTAGCCAAGTTCGAGTATGGTTAATCGCCGCTTAGCGATATGTCCGGAAGAAGCTGCCAAGACGGTGTTGATTTCATGGTTGTAAGGAGTAGCGAGCTTGCTCTCGAACATGTTGTATTTTTTTTATACGGCTTTACCTTCTTGGCTCTCATTTATGAGGATGACTTCGCCATTGTCAAGTGAAATAATTGATATCATTTGGGTGGGTAGTCAACTGTCGAAGTCAGTCCAGGTCACGATTTATCGGCCTACGGATTCTGTCGAGACTACTTTAACAAAATCGCACGTTTTAAGTCTATTAGGTTGATGCAAGTTGTTTACGGGATTACTCACTTGACACACAATAGCAGTGTTAAAAACGATACAATTCAACCATTTTCATATTAATAATTGGAGCATTTCACAAAAAATACCAAATTAACCCACTAAAAACTACTAAATAGGGCGCAACTCAATTCCCCTTGAGTTTAATTTACAACTAATTTTTTTTTTAGAAATAAAACTATACCCTGGTTTACACTGGAAAAGCGTTACTGCGGAAAAAATGGCGAAGGATTTTGAAGCAGGTCATAAACGATGAAGTCACGACCATGCACTCTGCCAAGAGTGTAAGAACAAATAGATAATAATAAATAAATCGAGACAAAATCACGTGGGTACATTGTTCTGGTCCCAAACTAAGGTTCTCTCTTGAACTATGGAAACCAGAAACAACGAAAGAACCACAAACACCCAGATCCAACACAAATATCTGTTTCATCAACAAACATTTGAAACCCTTGCGTCTCAAACCATTGCGCCAAACGGGTTGTCACAACATAACAGAGAAGAAGATGCTTTCTTTACGAGTCGATCTTTGTTTAACCTGCCCCGTGTGTCCGTGGGAGAGCCACGCTTTGGCATGAATGAGCCAGCTCGACCGGACCGTGGCCTCACAGATGATCTCAGAGATGAAGTGAAGATACCGGAGAGCCAATGGGGGGATAGGGAGTTAATGTTGCCGCTGTCCATAGACACCTACAACACCAATAGAGTCACAAGTGTGGCCTAGGCTTCATAGCCATGTATGTAATAAAGTTTCAATCAAATCTATTCAGTCCTTTGACATTATCGTGGCCAAATCTTCGATCATAATAATATATAATCTAGATAGGTACACAATTTCATATTGCAAGCGTTTAAAAAACTGATCCCAACAAGGCTGTCTTATATGGTACAGCTATAAATAGAGGTATTTTAAATTTCGAAAATGCTGTTAAAAATTTTTAATAATTCGATCATACTCGTATTTCATATTACGTCCGTGATTCCATAGTAATTGGTTTAAATTCAAAATTGGAAAACGGCGCGCCGCGGCGACTGCGACACTTATCGCGTTCACGCTTTAATATCTAGAGTTTACATGATCGAAGGAACAAATAGATAGAAAATCAGGAACAAATAGTCATTAAACAACCGAATCAATTTAATGCATTACTTGTGAGATATATTGTGTGATTGCCAAGTCAATAAATGAATAACCGACTTGACAAAACATGGATCTCACCACTTTTTACGGTAGTTGCGAGACTTGGTTTTTTGACAAGTATTGTTTTTGATGGGATTTATTTTTCTCCTTACGGGTAAGTTATCCCACTAATATTATACCTAAAGGTGAACGCTAGTAAGTATGGATGAAAGGATTTATTGCTCCTCTTTCCTTTCCTTTCTTCCTTTATCATGATACAAAAATGATCAAATATTGATTTATTTTGTACAGGATTTTTTTTTAATTAGCTAATTGCGAAAAAATATTTTTTTTCTTCAAGTAAGGGCGTGTTAAACAAATTGGTTTTATTGTTGTAATGATAGAATAAAGAAAATATGTAGTTACAAAAAAAAGTGTTTTTTTTTCTTTTAACCAAACCCCCTCCTGTGTGTAGCAAGTTCAGTATTAGAATGAATTACTCAATAACAACACAATACGACGAGCGCTTCCGATATGGTCCGTTGGTACCGGACGCCATTTGTTCGCCGGTTAGTTACCAGCCCGGATTCGAACCCCACACACGCCGTACACCTTCTCAGCTTACAACGACTCGCGCGTGGGACAAAAAACGTCTGTTTTTACGCGGGACAACAATATTAAAAGTTGCAGTGTGACATTTGTGATTTTTGTTGGATTATGTTTCATTAAAAAAATTGTTTAAAAAAAATTCTTATTTTTGTGAAATTTGACATTTTGTGCCAAATGTTCGTGTGTAGTGCGGTGCAGTGATCTATCGATTGGATTGTAAACAACGCCTCGAGATGTGGTGGTTACTGAAGCTCTCAATAGTTCTACAGTGTAAGTTTACTTTTTAAACTAATACCCAATGATGGAGAAACTGAGATTGCATAATTAAATTTGTTAATTGACTTCTCTTGACTTCGCGATGGCTTTAAATATTACGTGAAAGGTTATTATAATATTTTTATGGTTTGTGTTTATTTCTACATTCATGTAAGATGTAGATTTTTTTCAAATTCAAGTTTTAAAAAATGCCTTATAAGTAGGTATATCAATGCATACAACGTAGTTGTAAATAAATCATAAAAATAAGTTTATCCCTTCCCCATTTCGCTTTTTTTCCTCATCTGTACCTACAAAATGAAAGTTTTTTTTTGTTTGCACAATAAAACGCAATAAATAAAAAATAATTACGTATGTAAGTACTTCACACACTAACAAAGATCTCTTTTAATAAAATGTCTTATGCGTACTTATCTTGGTTGCTTTGTTTTCCACGTGATGTAAACATTTTTTTTTTTTTACTCAATTTAAACCGCCTGCTTGTCCGGAAGAAGTAGCCGAAAGGGAATCCATGAAACAGTGAGAAAGGCAAAACGGATCTTTAAACCTCATTAATTTGACATTGGCGGAAACAAACTTCTCACGTGTAGACAACCACACATCAGGCTACCAAACATGTCAAATTTCATAAATTTTAAATGAATGAATGAATATATTGTACCAACTTTTTATTGCATACAAAACAGAGGTATAAAACTCAAAACTAGTTATTACAAGAGTAATTTACAACAAACGCGGCCTTATCACTATGAGCAATATATATTCAATTTAATGTGTTTGATAGTAAGATGAGAGTCGATTGTAGAAATTTGTCAGTTTTGTATACTTTGATGTGTGGCTGTACTTACATACACACACACGATAATACTCGTACGTGGATTTAAACCAGCTTGTATGTGTAGCTATTGGCGTTCCTAGAATGCTAGAATTTATAGTTCATTTGTATTTTACGAGTATTAAACCTCTTTAAAAAAAACTTCGACACGTCTTGAAAATGTGAACCTGTATTTAAGAATTTTCTTTCCAGCTATGCGGTATTTTCTATGCTAATTATGCAATTTTGCTTTGCTCTAGTTTAAAAAAACCTTGTCACAGTTTTACTTTTCAAAAAGGTTACTTACTTTGTAAAAAACATTGTTTAGTTAAGTTAGTCTTTGCCAATTTTTTCTATCTTCAATAGAATAAAAGCTACTTTATTATCAGCTGACTGTCGCAATTTTAGAAGGCACGCCTAAATGAATCGTCATTACTGACATTTAAGGTTCATTATCTAAAAGATACGTTCTTTAGCCTATAAATTGAGAACTTTTAAAGAAAATAATTGCCGTAAAAACCAATTATGAAACAATGCCTGTTGTGAAACCCAATTGCTGAAGGTGAATTAGATAGGAATTTGAACCTTATGTAGGTAATCCTAACCATTTATTATAGCCAAGGTTTAAATACATGAGGTAACATTTTGTTTAAAAATTTATATCTTCTGGCGGGTCCATAGCCTTATTGGGGCTTTATAATTTATTTTTCTAATTTGCCCATATTTATACGAATTACATAGCAATTAAGGAAGCCATCGTGAGGAGGAAATTTTAATATGTATAAGAAGAAATGTTTAAGCTGATTTGATGTCTTGCAGGCTGCAGTAGGCTAGCGTGGTAAGACTTGCTATATCAACCAGCAGTGGGTGGGTGGGGACTATCATGGCGATACCTACCTATATTAAGAAAAGTTTTTAATGCATCTATCTACACTTTCATGTAGATTGCACAGCCAGGGCTAATAAGTAAACCAAAAAAGGGAACGCATGCGCGATGTAATTCCCTCCCAGAGCCATCTATTGGTACTAATCGAAATAAGTCCTAAACGAAATGAGAGCAGGCTACTAGTGTTGAAATAAATTTATCCTAACATTGTTAAACGATGCACCTGCATACTCGTAGTGGAGACTTGTATCATAAATTAAAAATATTTTAAACTCAAAATCAACTCGCGTCCATAAATCTCATCTGCACCATAAAATCATAATTTACTGTCCAACTACGATACTTGTGCATTTTAAAAACAAAAATCGCCAGCAACTAGGATATGAGCTATTTATCACTGATACAAATACAGCGATATTTTACAGTACAGTGCAGTCAGAGATGTTGAAATACTAGATGGGTCATAAATAAATAAATAAAATAAATTGAGACAACATCACATACATTGTCCTGGGCCCAAACTAAGGTTTTCCCTTGTGCTATGGAAACCAGAAACAACGAAGGAACTACAAACACCCAGACCTAGCACAAATATCTGTTTCATCAATAAACATTTGTGTTGGTGCGGGAATCCAACCCCCGACCCTTACGTCCCAACCGGCGCTCAAACCATTGCGTTAAACGGGTCGTCATGCACCTACGGGTTACATTAAACAACTTATTGTTTTAACTATTGTCGATTCAACTACGGTTAAAAAACGTATCTAATGTTTGAGATATTTACTAATGATTTCGCATAATTTCATAATAAATAATGCACGCAATTTCAAAGGAGAATTGACCTACTCTCGACTCATCTAACGTTATCATCTAAAGATTGTGATCATTATGAACTTGGGTCCCAGATTGTATTCCCGGGTCGAGCAAAAGTATGTTTCGAATTTTTCGAACATGGCTCTGGTTTCTGATCACCAATCCAAATTAAGATAGCGTGATTTAGTTGGCCACATTAACGTCATAAGGCCCATAAGCCTTTTAAAAGGCATAAAACAATTGATTTTCGATTGTGTCTGCTGTCTGGGCGTTACGACGTTAAGCCTAATATCATAGTAGTAATGACAGTAACATATCTAGCTTAATTTTATATCTTTTGAGTAAAGTCGAACGCAGTAAGCGTAAAAAATGCGCCATCGCTCAGCGCGGCAAACAATCATACGGAACAAAATTTGTAGTGAAATTGCAATTTCGTACTTCCACTTTGTTACATGCAAACTGTTTATTCTTCTTGCGTGGAGATAAGACCGACTATTTCTCCCAAATACAGTACCGATTGGGGGAACGTTTTATATATTCACTAGTCCGCTCTCACTTTGTTCCGGGACGCAATTTGACTATTAGTTCCATTCTCAACCAACAGATGGCGCCATGTAACGATTGCATCATGCAGTAACTGCATCATTGCAGACCGAGGTGTTTATCGTGGTGCTCATTTAGTGGTCTTCGTCTCTTGCATTTCTCCAGATTATTCCCTCTTCTTCTAGCCTATTGCCTTAGCGTAAAGTCTTGTGCTGTATTAGTGCATGACTCAAATTGGGAAGAGGTGAAACAGATATGGGATGTAAATAAAGATTTGTAAGGAGTCAAGCAAGCACCATGCGTGTAGTCTCGAGCAAGTACCCATCCATCTCCCATGATTTGGTCCGTATACCAAGAAGGTGGGAAGGACCATACATGACAAAGTGGCGGGTCTTCTTCTAGCGATCAATGTCTTTTAATCAATAAATTATACATTACATTAGGTTTGAAACACAAAAATAGTGCTAAGGATAACCGGTTGGTGAGTCAACCGGAACTCCTCTACCGGTGTTTCTAAAACGGTTCTACATCCCTAACCACATAGCCACGCATGTGCAATATGCTACTTCCACTTAAACTTGGCTCCTTGGGATAATGCATACATGTTACTGTTAATACTCGGAATACGGTTTATTTCAAGATTTTCCTTACTTTTTTTTCTTATTCTGACCTAAATTAATTAAATTTAATTGAGACAACATCACATACCTTGTTCCAAAATAAGGTTTTCCCTTGTGCTATGGAAACCAGAAACAACGAAGGAACCACAAACACCCAGACCCAACACAAATGTCTGTTTCATTAACAAACATTTGTGTTGGCGCGGGAATTGAACCCGCGACCCTTTCGTCTCAACCGGCGCTCGAACCATTGCGCTAAGCCGGTCGCCACCTATTGCCAATTTGAACATTTACCAATATCCAATGGTGAATGTCAAAAAACCATTGAAGAAATTACTAGCGAGTGTTTTGCCGAATCTTCAAGATTCCGGTAGAAGAATAAATAAAATTTTCAGTATAATCTTATGTATAAACATATATTATTATATTTAATAACATATCAATTTAACATTATCTATTTTTTTTTAATTTGTGACCATTTGCTGTGTGCAAGCCAATGCAAAAAAAGATTTATTTGAATGTCCAAAATGTTTGATTTGAACGGTTCAACTCTTTTTAGACACCTTTATTTAGCCATTCGTAAATCGTAGGTTTTCCGGTTCGAGCTTTTACAGTAACGTAAATACAACTGAATATGCTAAACGAATTGGACTCTTTGCCCATTAAACTTTGCCAAAAGTTGAAGTTGCAATAATAGCGAATACAATTCAGGAGGAATATGCATAGTTGCAGCAGTACCTATACATTTGTGCATCCAATAAACGTTTAGAAAATATATGTACCCAGTATTTCTGCTACCATATTAGTTTTACAATATAAAACTTTTATTAAAACTTCAACATCACTGTTTGAATCTAAGGCAACCACTTAAGACGCAAAATGAACAGACACAGAACGCTTCCTACATCGCAAGCTTAATAGGTTGCGCACACATACAGCCGTACGCACAGCTCCTAGGTGAATGAATGAATGAATATTAGTATATACCTAGTGGTAAGTAGGTGTGTTTCGGCGCGAATGGCACAGACGGGCGTGTGGGAAGTAAGTTTTCACTTTAATTATAAGTTTATAATGAACTCTTCTATTTTATGACATTAATGATATTTTGTCATCTATAAAGGGGGGCTATTGCGTGAAAGACTTAGACTGAGATCCAACTTTAAAGTCATTGGTTGCTTAAGTGTTATGTTGACATCTCATAATTATCAAAATAATTATCATCAGGTGATCCGTCTGCTCGCCTGCTACCTATGACATAAAAAAAAAAATAAACAAACACCGTGTAAATGGACCCATGGGCGTATTATTGATGGACCCTAAGCTTACAATACAACATCTAGCGGTTTTTACTCTCCATAGTTTCCATTAAATAAGGCCTACTTTTTCTTCTAATCTTAATTGGAGGTACTGTTTGAATAACACAATGAAAGAATAAAACATACCGCGGCGACAGTTAATCTGGGAGCAGGGAAGGAAGATGATGATGACTGTATGAATAACACAATGATTAAGTGAGAGGGTGCATCAACATTGGCAAACTAATCCTCCAATACCATTAAGCCATTAGACGCGCGATTAGCTTATCAACCCCTACTATAGATATTATTCTGACAATCCGCTAGCGATATGTGACTTCTCAGTAATAATATGTGATGACGACTAAGTAGAATATTTGAGTATAGTAAGTAAAGTAGCTTTTGTGTATTTGGCTTCAGCAAAAGTCGGAACTAATGATATTCCCTTACAAGTGTCATTTATTTGAAGTTTCGTCGTAATGTCAATGTCATTTATAGCCATTCGTAAATCGTAGGTTTTTCCGGTTCGAGCTTTTACAGTAACGTAAATACAACTGAATATGCTAAACGAATTGGACTCTTTGCCCAATAAACTTTGCCAAAAGTTGAAGTTGCAATAGCGAATACAATTCAGGAGGAATATGCATAGTTGCAACAGTACCTATACATTTGTGCATCCAATAAACGTTTAGAAAATATATGTACCCGTATTTCTGCTACCATATTAGTTTTACAATATAAAACTTTTATTAAAACTTCAACATCACTGTTTGAATCTAAGGCAACCTCTTAAGACGCAAAATGAACAGACACAGAACGCCGGCTTCCTACATCGCAAGCTAAATAGGTTGCGCACACATACAGCCGTACGCACAGCTCCTAGGTGAATGAATGAATGAATATACTAGGTAGGTACGTGTGTTTCGGTGCAAATGACACAGACGGGCGTGTGGGAAATAAGTTTTCACTTTAATTATAGGTATGCTGGACTTCGCATCGAGACCGTAATTCAGAAATGAACCGATAGATAGCGCTGTGTCCAATTACATCGCGCAAGCGTTTCGTGTTTTCGGTTTACCTATAAGCCTGGTCGTTGTCCATAGAAGTTATCTCTTTATAAATAGTAAAGATATATAATGAACTCTTCTATTTTGTGACATTAATGATATTTTGTCCTCTTTGATAGGGGCTATCGCGTGAAAGACTTAGACTGAGATCCAACTTTAAAGTCATTGGTTGCTTAAGTGTTATGTTGACATCTCATAATTATCAAAAATAATTATCATCAGGTGATCCGTCTGCTCGCCTGCTACCTATGACATAAAAAAAAAAAAAAAAAAAACAAACACCGTGTAAATGGACCCATGGGCTTATTATTGATGGACCTAAGCTTACAATACAACATCTAGCGGGTTTTTTACTCTCCATAGTTTCCATTAAATAAGGCCTACTTTTTCTTCATAATCTTAATTGTAGGTACTGTTTGAATAACACAATGAAAGAATAAAACATACCGCGGCGACAGTTAATCTGGGAGCAGGGAAGGAAGATGATGATGACTGTATGAATAACACAATGATTAAGTGAGAGGGTGCATCAACATTGGCAAACTAATCCTTCCAATACCATTAAGCCATTAGACGCGCATTAGCTTATCAACCCTACTATAGATATTATTCTGACAATCCGCTAAGCGATATGTGACTTCCTCAGTAAATATGTGATGACGACTAAGTAGAATATTTGAGTATAGTAAGTAAAGTAGCTTTGTGGTTATTTGGCTTCCAGCAAAAGTCGGAACTAATGATATTTCCCTTACAAGTGTCATTTATTTGAAGTTTCGTTCGTAATGTCAATGTCATTAAGAGGCCAAGTAGAACGATATTTTGCAGTTCCAGCTCAGTAAAAAAAAAAATGCCCGTCGTTACAAGGTTACGTCGTTGAATTTTGCTGTAGTATCAATTTGTGGTGTTTTAAATTGGCCCTACTTTTTAGATCCTTATTCGATATTGTGAAGTGAAGACTAAAATTTTAATTTTTAATGAGAATTGATAAAACAATTTTATGTTGGACCATGGAAATCGTCAACATAGGTACGATACGGCTGCCCACCTGCAGAATTTGTAAAAGAAGTATGTATCTTTTACTTGGTTTAAAATACAATAGGAAGATTGAAGCTGGCAAGCACCTAGTTGCTCGAGAGTATACCGAGATGCGAAGCGTGCGAGTTCCGTTCTCTTGTAATGAAGACAAAATATTGCAATATGTACCTACTAAACGCTAACGTGGCAGTCATTAATAATGAATGAAATATGATACCTGCCTGCAACACGTATTTGAATTTAGTAAATTATTATTACCAAGGCTAGGTTTTGTAACCTTGGTAATTTCAAATGAATTTGGCAAATGCCAGTTTCCCGCTGGAAACTGGCAAATGCCAGTTTGCGGCTAGTAATTGACAAATGCCAGTTTGTCGCTAGAAATTGGCGAACGCCAGTTTTCCGCCGAGAGGGTCAAAGGTTTAATTGACTTTACTTTAAAGTCCTAAAATAAATAAAAATAGTTATTTTAATCTTATGAACAAAGGGAACATTTTGATAATAATTTTGCGAGCTCATTCTATCGAAGCAGGCTTATAAAATGCGATCCCTAGAATACTGTCTCAATCAATATTTGTTTCCTAGAAACGAATTACGTTTTTTAATGCTTCTTTTATAATGAATTTTTCAGCATCGCCCTTTTAGCTTTAAGGAAACTTACTGACAGGCAACCAAATGTTGAACGCCACGTTGGTCTTAGTACCAGGTCGCCTAGTGGTTTAAGTACCAGGTCCTGATCTCGGGGTCCTGAAAGTATGTTTCGAATTTACCGAACATAGCTCGGGTTTGCTATCACCAATTCACATTTAGGAAAATGTGGTTATTTATAATTCTATTATAGCATCGATGATGAAGTCCTTTGCCCTGACTTTGCTAGCGACTTTGCGCAAGCCACTGTCCACATCAAACCAGGATCATATTTCTTCATCTTGTTGTTGAAATAGCAAGCGCCATCAGGCATTTCAATCTTTGGCAGACTTTTTACAAGGGGTTGACGTTTGGCAAGCGCCGGAAAACAGCAAAAGGCAAACTCGATTAGCCCAGTGGTTTGAGCGCCAATTGAGTCGCAAGGGCGATTTGGGGGGTGGGTTTGATTCCGAATTGTCTTGTTTTTGGGTCTGAACGTGGCAAGCGACCGGATCTATGCCCGCCTGTGGAGTATTGACTGCGATAGCGCCGAAATGGACACCTTTGGGTGTTGATAAGGGTTAGCTTCACATGCCCTATTTCGCATAGTCCCCCATGACTGCCAGGATAGTCTCGTCAGGGAAACTATGATTAAAATGTTGAAGGCATATTCAAACTGTCAACCTTTAGATGGGTCAACGATAGATGACAAGCCGAAATTCGCGCATGTGTATATCGTCCACGACGCGACGGGACAATTTGCGTCACGGCCCTTTGTTTGGGACAACGGGAGCAATAGCAGAAATACGTGACAGTTCCATTCAGAACTGGACATATTATTATGGTCTGTCAGTATATTAATGTAGTGTGTATGGCCGAGTAACGAGTTCATTTTTGGTGTTTAGCTAGTCCTCAACTGTGTTGCCGGCTATTTGACGAACAACTTTGAATCAATTGTGGGAGAGCCATGCTTCGGCATGAATGGGCCGGCTCGACCGGAGTGATACCTCTGCCTCACAGAAAACCGGCGTGAAGCAGCTCCTGTGCTGTGTTTTGCCGAGTAAGTGAGGGTACCGGAGGCCCATCGGGTGGGAAGAGGATAAAAGGTTTGCAGCGCACTTGTGACTGACACTGGTGTTGCATGTGTCCATGGGCGGCGGCAATTGCTTACCATCAGGTGATCCGCCTGCTCGTCTGCTGCCTATCAGAAAACATAAGTAAAATAAGTCATCTAACCGATATTCGACTACGGCGCCCAATCATATAGATCAGCCACGTACCTACGCAGGATATATTGTAAGGGTATGCCCAAACACAGGGTGCACTTCCTATTCCCTTACCCTGTTAATTCGATGGAATACCAGTGTGACACGACCACAGAGTGATAGGTGCAAGACCAACGTCTTAACGTGTTTTTCGAGGCACGGGGGAAGAAGTCCAAGTCAACTCTATCACCCCCCATTACCCTACGGTGGAAGCAGCATCGAGTCCTCTCTTCAAGCGGGCCCTCACCTAGGGAGGGATATGAAGATGTGGCTCCTCAGCCGATTCTCGTTTCTCCTCCTCATTTAGGCGTAGAAGAGCACTTCGTACCTTTGGTGTTTTAGTGGGTACGTCAAGCCACTCCTGGAGAAGAGCCCGACATAACCCGTCCACCCCCCAGCGGCGGGTATGCTTAAGGAATTCGGCACATAATATCTTTAGCTGGTGGCATTTACCAGGGTAACTAAGAAAAGGAAGGTCATTGTTAGGTCCACATTGGAACCTAAGCAGAGCGGCTCGGCTTTGTAGCCTTTCGGCCTAAAACTAAAGTTAGTCCTTTGTATTACGGAAACAAAAACAACAAAGTTAGTTTAGACCCTTACCTATCTTTGTTATGATAGGGGAGACCGAAATGGGTATTATTATAAAGTAAACAATAGGTAGTTCTTTCTCTCTGTATTTTTTGATTTGATATTGTGTTTAAATTTTATTTTTATTCAGATTAATGAAAAGAAATGAATGGATTGTGTGAAGTAGTTTTGATTTTCGATAGTGTAGACGGTAAAGTATCGATAGTTAAAGAAAAATCAATAGTATCGATCGGTATGCCTCGTGTCAATTGTATCGATAGGAAAATTAGAGCAATACTATTGTACGGTGGCCTGACATCAAGTTACTACAATCTGTCAAATTTCTTCAATCGAACCTCACTTTTATGTCAAACGTGTTTGGTTCAATATCAACTGAGGAAATTTGACAGATTGTAGTAACTTGATGTGCTGGCCAATGTACATTTGATTCTATCGATACCTAGTATTGTGATTTCTAACGGAATCAAACAAAACTATATATAATCTTGATAGTATGTGACGTTAAACTATCGATGTTATTGGCGTTTTCAAATAGTATTGCGCCAATTTCCCTATTGACACTATCGATACTAATAAAATTAGTATCAACAGCCCTTAATAATAAGATATTTCACGCATCCAACATTTTACGACCAGACACTGAAATCATTATAACACCATAAAATTTTAGACGTTCTTATCCCGAAAGCCAAGCCCCATTAAGCAGATCATCAAAATAAGCAAAATAAAAATCAATTGTCCCATACATTATTGCCTGGTGAATATAACAGTCTAAAACAGTATGAGGGCATGAAAATTCTGCAATTAATAGTTAATATCAAGACACAAACAGACAAAGAGACAATGAACAATGCAGCAAAGCATTCATACAGTTCGCAAAATGAGAAACAGTAAGGAATCATTAAAATAAAATTAAAGATAAGTAATTTTTACACCAGTATCCCAGCGGATTTATTTTAGAAAATTTTGAGTTAAATTAAAAATACGATGCAGATTGCGGATTATATAGGTACTGTATCTGTGAACATTTACGTACTTTTAACCATGTCTTGTACTAGTCATTCTGAACAACATTTTATCTGTGACTTAGAAATTCACTTAGAAAAAATTTAACTTTTCATAATAAGTCGGACACATGACTTGCACATATTGTATGGAAGGTCGAAAATGTTCACGAATTTTATTTTTTGAAATGTCGTAGATAAAAAAATATGGTTCAGAATGGTTGGTAGTAAACGTGGATGAAGGGATGTAAATGTTCACAGATGCAGCCTGTACGTTTTCGGTAATTTTTATTACTAATACATCTTACAGTAATTATTATTAATTCATATTTTACGCACATGAATAATCGAAAATGACACTATGAAGTAGGTACCTAAATAATCCATGATGAGTAAATGAGAGTTACTTTGCTGGTGTTTTACAATTGTGGCTAAATAGAGCTGCGCTTATTCAGAGCAGAACTGAAACAAAGAATCATTACCTAATGGACACCTTAAGTAAGATCTCCCTATTTGTATACGACGATACTCGTAAGTACATTATGGGTCCAACGGGTATCTATTTGTATTACTTTGTGATTCGTTTCTCATGTATTCTATTTTTTTTTGTTCAATAAATAAATAATATCTATGTATCTAACTATTAGTGATCGGAAAACAAGCCGCTTATACCAACCTAAACATTAAAATTTTAACACTATTCAAGATTAACTTCACTTTTGTAATAGCAATTCTTTGCGATTTATTCTTAAGAAAAAGTCACGGTTTGATGATTTTTTTAAGCTCTTTAAGTACGAGGAGGTACTAACCACGTCTTCTACCAATAGTGCTGGAAAACATTTTGTTCTATGACTTTTGGTTTCATTCCCATAATATTTTTACTACGTCACGTTACTTGTTCATTTTGTTTGGGGAGTTGGGAAAAATATCTATAAATTTTCAAAAAAACGTTGTAAAAAAATCTTTTTCAGAATTGTTGATAGAACATGTCGTTTAAGGGATATTAATGTTCACAGTTTGTTTTTTTTTCATTTTCTAGGCCTTAGAAGTAAAAATAATAGAGTCTACACTTCTATCTTCTAAACTATAATTATAGAAGTTAATCTTATAGTCCGCGTCAAGGCAGAATTTTTGTTTAACCGAGAACACGAAACACTTTTGCGATGTAATATACTCCCAACACCATCTATTGGCAGGGACTGCTTATCAGTAGAGAATATTGATACAGTACCAGTAAACATTTCAATACTCAAAATTCTATACAATATCAATTTCTGTATCAATATTTGCCATTTATATCATTATTTAACCGATATTTTATTTCTGTACTGAAATAACATCGCGCAGGCGAGACCGGGGGTGCGTGAAGGGCGGGCAGGGGGTGGGGAAAGCACGCGCCAGCGCGCGCCGACACGTCAAGATGCGACGTGCAAGACGACCTGGAAGACGATTATTATTTCAGTATTTTAAAATAATAACAGTTAAACAATATGTCTACTAAATTGATTAAGGTACCATAAAATTTAAGTATCGAAAACAATATCTGTACTGAAATTGAATGGTATCAAAATTTATTTAAATGACGTCATGCAGAAAAAATAAATACTCGTATTCATACCGGTAAACAGTTACACGCACACTGGACCAAATAAGAGTCTAAGTGCGGAAACAGGAGTCCACTTTACCGGTAAACAGTCCATGTCTATTGGTACCTACTGGGCTTAGTTAAATAACGAAACGAAGTGAGGGCCCGCCCGCTACTATTTATATGAATTTGATCTACAAATACAACAAACGACTCAATGACTCAATATGCCTCAACAGTTGCGGATAACACCATCCGGATTTGGCATGACCCACGCATAATGGCCCAAGGAAATTAGTAGGCTTTTATGCTAATTTCAAGAAACTACCGATATCCTAACGTATTTATCATCGAAAGATATATGATGCTGTTTTGTCTGTTTGTGGCAAGGAGAGTCAGCCATCTTGACTTGCCAAATAGAACCCGCAAAAAAACCACAATAAATGTGTTTATATTTGTTTAGTGCACTAGGTGTGTTTGTCGGCTGTAAATAGTTTTAACATAATACGCCAATGCTAACATTTTTCAATCAATTTTATTTTTACTTCGATTTGTTTATTCTACCATGGATCCACAATCGATCGAACAAAGTTTAGTAGGAACTTTCTGAAAGGTCGGAAACGAAACAGCGAATTCAAAGTCCTCTCTGATATCGCAGATGTTCATGAGCGGCGGTGATTGCTTCCCATCAGGTGACCCGTTTGCTGTTTTGTCGCGCCTAATTACTTCAAAAATCTTACAAATGCTCGATATAAACGGGACTAAACGCGAGGATACCTATTTAAATAATATTAAGTACATTTTAGCACTTGTTGTTTCTTATGTTTGCTTGCCGTGCGGCTCCAGTCCGCTTGTGTCAAAATGTCAAATAGTAAGTGCTAAAATGCAGGGATGTAACAGAAGTAGTTTTATCGGAACCGAAGCCGGAATCGGAGTTTATAAATTTGCTTTATTCGAAACGGAACCGGAGTCGGAATCGGAATCGGAAGCTGGGTGATATGATAGAGAATTATTATTAAAGGACAAATAAAACATTAGGTGTAGTATTTTTTTATTTCATGTTTCAGTTTATACCTAACATAAATCATAAAAAATGAACAATATGGCATATTTCCAATCGAATCATAACAGTCGGTCGGCACACGCCGCCGCACTCGCCCGCTATTTATGCTTCGACCTCCGATTCAAACCTCCGATTAAAAAATATCGGAGCTGGAGTCGGAACCGAAAGTACTTATAATAGTAATCGGAAGTACTAGCTTCCCCCGCGGCTTCGCACGCTCCCCCCACTTCCCTGAAATGGGGGGTTAGAAAGGGGTAAAAAGTAGCCTATGTTACTACTCTCCATCCCTTCAACTATCTCCACTTAAAAAAAACATGTCGATTCGTCGCGCCGTTTTGCCGTGAAAGAAAGACAAACATACAGACAGACAGCCACATTTTCCCATTTATAATATTAGAATGGATTTGTGTATAAAACAACGCGAAAGCTTAAAAACATACTTCAAAAATATCTCCATTGCGTGCGTCAAACAAAGCAGGGCGCTTAGCGGAGTTTACACAATTCCCATCTAATTATATATTTTCAGCCGGCTATTACCTGATTTCTGGCCGTTTCAGGGGACTGGCACCAGCTGTGTTATTGAGCATTTGACCTACTTAACCCACTTTCGGCTCTAGAACTTTGGAGGTTCTAAGAGTGTTAGTAAATAAGGAAATAGTATTGAGGGTACTTGAGAAAATGTGACTTTTACTATTATATTTTTGGCGCACGGAAGTTTATCTAGAAAGAGACAATATGGAAAAATATGAGTTCATTTTTATTCAAGTTAGTTCCATACAGAACACATAAAATGTAAAATATTAAATAGATTAACATAAAAAAGCGTGCTTGAACAACAATCTTCCTCCAAAACCAAATGATGAGTCACTTGCTGCTTTTATGGTCTGTCCACCTCATAGGCGATCTTCCTGTTGGCCTGGTTTCCCCAACCTTTCCTTGGACAATAAGTGGCTCACAGTGATCTACGTATGTATAATTTTCTATATAGATCTTGTCTTTAACACACCGTGAAACGCAAATAAAGCATTGAGTATTGAGTACCTACTTTTATAAAAAAAAAGAATTATTGGATTCCAATATCACGAACACACGAAACCCAATATTTAACGTCTAATTTAATGCCAAGAACGCATCCATTTCCTGCCACGTGCCCCTTATTTCGTCCTTATTAATTATTAAGGCGTACGCATGAGTGAGACGACAGATAATATCTTTAAGACCGAGTGAAACAAAACACTCCAGACGTGAATATCGGAAGCATCGGCGCGTGACCGACTCGTGCGCAGCCGTTGATAAATGAATACCGCAGACGCCATATTGTTTTCTTTTTTGTTGTGTTACGGTATTTCAAATATGTTGCATTGCAAAAATGTATATCATTGAGATCTTATACTATAAGATATCATATGTTAACTGTGGGACAGACACGCTACGGCATGAATACGGCCAACTCGACCGGAGTAATACGACTGCCTCACAGAATACCAGCGTGAAGCAGCCTCTGTGCTGTGTTTCGCCGAATGAGTGAGGGTACCGGAGGCCCACGTGGGTGGAAGGGGTAAAGGTTGGCAGCACACTTGTAACCCCACTGGTGTTGCAAAAGGCCATGAGCGGCGGCAATTGCTTGCCATTAGGTGATTCGCCTGCTCGTCTGCTACCTATCACATAAAAATAAAAGATGTAACACAAATAATAAAATGTTTGCCCTCGTACATAATTTTCAAGAACCTAGGAAATATATTACGTTCCAAGGAAGGCTAAATTGTAAAAATATTTATAAGAAAAACCCATGGCACAGCTTGACAATCACGCCACACGCAATCCTATCCACTTCGTGAACAGGCGAGTGAAAAAACATAACACTTTTAGCGCTCCCTCCTTGGCTTGCCTTTTACACCTTTTTAAACAGTTAATCTAAGACAGGGTTGACACACGATAAAGTATGGTATAAAATTATCATCGTTTTGCTTTGTTTATATACGGTGAGGAAAACTCTATGTGTTGGTGATTACGTATGAAAAACGGTAGCTTTGTCTTTGTTTTAGTTTTCTGCCTTGTACGAATTGGTTCCTATACTATTCGCCTTTTGTAATCCGTATTTTCTTGTCATTTGGTGAGTGCTAGTAACATACAATCAAGACTTTTCACGTTATCAAAATTACGCCTTAGTGTTTTCCTGACTTTTCAAAACAAAAGGATTATGATTTTAATAATTTATCTTATCAGTTTGTTCATCCGATACGACTAAACAACGTTTAAAAAAATAATGACTTTAATAATAACAGTCTGCATCTAGGTTGGTTGGCGCCACCTCCTGCCAGTCATTAGCCTGAAATCTATACAAATCTTTCACAACTTCATCCCTCTAGCGGCAGGCATATTGGACGGGGACCACAACCAAGGTTCACAACCAGTTACCAAAGAAGAACCAATATTCTTGCTACTCAACCAGTGGCCAAATACGATAGATTTTTCTTTTTTAATAACTGCGTGGGTGTTAGCCAAACATTTGCTAAAGAAGAACTGACTTAAACCACTAGACCAGCAACGGAGCGATAGAGGATGTACAGATGTTAATCACATTATCGACTGGCCCCCCTTTTACTAGCCGAATGCATTATAATATTTTAACTGCATCGTTCAAGCCACCGACCCTTATCCACGGTTCGGCAGCCCTGCTCTAGATCAAGATTCAAGAGCGAGTTAGCACGCGACCGGTGCGTCTTACGTTCATGGTCTAATACCCAAAGACACGAGCGAATAAAAAAACAGGAATCTCGCTCTCTTGCGCACGCGTCGGGCGCGTGCTCGATATGGGGTGCTTCACCTTAGTGTGCAAGGTTTTTGTTTTTATGGAATTGAAAAATAAATGGTAAAGTTCATAGTTCGAAGCCCCAGAGGTTATTAAAAAGTAAATTAAATTATAAATTGAGACAACACATACATTCTCCTGGTCCCAAACTAAGGCTTCACTTTGTACTATAGAAACCAGAAACAACGAAGGAAAACACAAACACCCAGACCCAACACAAATATCCGTTTCATCAACAAATATTTGTGTTGGTGCGGGAATCATACCAGCGACCCTTGCGTCTCAACCGGCGCTCAAACCATTGCGCTAAACGGGTCATCGAAGACCGAACACCGAATCTCATCATAACTACGTACAAAACTATTTGTCTATCGACCTATTACGTTTTGGAACTACCTATCGATATTTTCCGTTGGAACTTTTACCACAAAATAATTACACACAGAAAGTAGGCTGCCCACTAAGAGCTAAAAACGTGTCATGTACTCACGCATGCACTCTAACGGGGAAATACGCCTTTTCGACCACATTAATCCTAGCCTATAACATAAGATTGTCAAACTGTCGAGGTCTGTGGTAGAGGCCGCGCGCTTAAGTACTCATGCCGGGCAACAACCCTAACATATGTCATAAACTCTTCTAAATTCAAAATCAGGCTGAGTCTACCTTCTGTGTGTAATTGTTTTGTGCTATTACCCTGTTGATAAGACTAGAGATGGCATCGGTTTTGCAGAACCAGACATTACTATCGAAAGTATAAAGCAATCTTAAGAGCCACTATAATATTTTAAAGGTGCCCACATGCGGTTTTAATATTCATAAGTTTTAAAAAACTGCATTTTCATTAATAGTTTGTCTGAAAAATCTAACCCTTAAAGTGATGTAGGGACCACCGTACTAAAGATTAAGTATGTTCGGCTTCTACAGTCGAAAAAAATATGGCACACGCCTTGAAATCCATTATCACGTACAGTCAACTCAAAATAACTCCACTCCACAAAGTAACAAATAATTGCATTCGAAACTCATATCAAACCTCTTCCCTGTAAGTGTCAAATTAACATAAACCAAAAAAGAACTTTGAGCCGCAGTTCAAAAGAGCGATCGCGAAAGTGACTCGCTTAATGTTAATAAGGCTGTATTCAGTCCGACTTGGGGTTGCCATGATTATGCCAAATAATTTATTCAATATCATTCAGTTATATTTATACCCGTGCCAATATTGCGGTATAATCATTATAAGCAGGAAATGTAGACTGATGAGCAAAACTACAATATTGTATCAACAAGTTAATGACGATCTAACAATAGCTAGCAATAAAATATCATAGTACCTATAAAGGTCAGGATTATTTGTAAGAAGTTTTGATGAGCGTTCTTGCCTTTGAAAGCACCAAATTGTAAAGAATTGAATGAATGGATATACCTAAATCCATACTAATATTATAAATGCGAAAGTAACTCTGTCTGTCTGTATGTCTGTCTGTGACTCTTTCACGCCAAAACTACTCAACGGATTTAAATAAAATTTGGTATACAGATAATCTAGACCCTGAGAAAGAACATAGGCTACTTTTTATTTCGAAAAGGGGGTTGTAAGGGGTTGAAAGGGGGTAAAAAGTTACTTTTCCACGCGGACGAAGCCGCGGGCGGCCGCTAGTAAAATATAATGTCATAAAGTTATCTAATGACTATTTTTATTTAGTGATTGTGAATTGAACTAACTTATAGCAAAAATAATAAAAAAAAACTTAGCCGTTTTAAAAACTATCCGAGGCGTGCAAGATTCTTCACGGTATTTTCACGCATCAATCATTGAGGCAGTAATAAGTGCATAGATTTGAAAAATTCATTTGTGCTCGGATTCGAACCTACGAACTTTATGAAAAGGTGCATTCTTAGAGTGACCCCGCTGGCGTCTTTTAAGCGTTGCGCGCTGGGACGTCTTGCCGGCGACTATCCGGAGCCCGAAAACGCTAGTGTGGGGAGGTCGCCGGCAAGACGCCAACGCTCAAAAGACTCTAGTGTGGGGTCACTCACATCCACTTAGCTGCCATCGCTCTCTTACTGCAAATAAGCTGGTTAAAACCATTAGTACTGTACTAAAAAATCCGTAACGACCTAGCAACCCCATCCCAGTCTCACTTTTGCTGGTGAATTTTTAAAGCGACTGCGTCGGCTGACTTCAAACTTTCCTATACAAGGGTGCCCATGACTTGGGGCTGTCAAGAAACTTCTCTACTTTGGAGACTCGCAGAGTGCTAAAAAATTCAGAACAACGCCCCTTTTAGCTTTATGCAATTGACGTGCTTATGTAGTAGGCGCTGAAACATTTTATTATGAGGTTCTATGGATGGATAATTTTTAATGGGAACTCTTTGGGCTAACGGGTGCTTTGTACTGGCAGTCAATGGCTTATAAAATGTTATTATTATTATTACTATTACAGCTAAAAAAAATGGATCAGTGGCAAATACTATTTGCTAACCATAGGTATTCCGTATTGTGATCTTTTGATTTATAACAATACTCTATGTTATTGATCCATTGATCGATACAGTAAGTAAAGTAGGAAGATTAACTTTCCAAAAAATATGAGGTGATACAATCCTCTGAAATCTATAGGATATCCATAATACCTATCAAAAGAAGTAAAATAAGTAAGTGTATAGATATATTATATTTGGATTTCCTTTTTTTATTGAAGACTAGCGGCCGCCCGCGACTTCGTCCGCGTGGAAAAGTAACTTTTTACCCCGCTTTCAACCCCTTACAACCCCCTTTTCGCAATAAAAAGTAGCCTATGTTCTTTCTCAGGGTCTAGATTATCTGTATACCAAATTTCATTTAAATCCGTTGAGTAGTTTTGGCGTGAAAGAGTAACAGACAGACAGACAGACAGAGATACTTTCGCATTTATAATATTAGTATGGATGGGTTTGCCCTTGCATTCATACTGAACTCTTAGAAGGAGCCTACGATAGAGCGGGCTTACCCGGAAGTAGCCTATTCACTCTAACTTTTAAAATTTAATGGTATGGGTGTAATTGATTTATTAATTTAATAATATCAAATACTGCAAAATGCAAGGGTATTATCTTTGAACAGAAACACAAAACCATTTTTCATTACGCATAAATTAAAAATACCTTGTTTTAGTTATATTTTAAAAAGACAAATTGGTTTTGAATTTCACATTCCATTTTCCTTAAAAGTAAAAAAAAAACATTCAAATTCAGGTAAATCCGCTTTTCCTGTCCGCACCAGAAAAAAAACGATATGCAAACTCACGAAAAATTCAACTGGAAAACGAATAAAATTTATAGATCCATTTCTACTTTCGTTCCCTCTTTATAATCGAAATTAGGTCATATCCATATTTCTGTAGACGTGTCCATGCTTCATTCAAACGTCAATATCCGCCGACCCACATCATTTTTAATTTAAAATATTAGATTCTCAATATTTCACGCTTTATAATGTTGGGGTATGTTTTTTATTCAACTTTGAACGAAGCCAGGAATGTGAAGGCTTCTTCAAATAAATTACCTTCGTGCTGAAGTTTTTTAAACGCCTATTTAAGGCTGTGCAATCTGCACAGTACGAGTATGTATGTATGTCACAAAACAACACCTGACTCTGTACTAAGTAACTTGAGCACTATTGTTACAGATATCAGACTAGAGAAGAAACACAAATATAATACTCGTACTTAAAATACATTACACATATTACACCAAGACACTGAATAAACGAATGTTTGGAATCCAGGGTGGGGATCGAACTCATGACCTTAACCTAAGTAGGTACTTAGTATAGAGACAGGTCAATGTATGAGATGTTGTGTGAATTGATTTATTTGTAAAAAAAATCTATTCATTCGTCCTCCAAAAAAAATCTTTTTCTTTGAGTTATTTATTATTATTCAAGTAAGTACGGTTACTTACTTACTACGCTGGCTCAGCGAGCCGAAGTGGATCTTGGCCTCCGACACGAGATTTTGCCACTCCGCTCTATTCCCTGTCACCTTTTGCCAATCCGACCTTTGAAGGTGACCAAGATGCTTCTTGACCTGGTCCATCCAGCGATATCTGGGGCTCCTCACTGGGCGCTTCCCGGTAGATCGACCCAGATAAGCTCGCTTGCCAGCACGATCCGACTCCATTCTCTTAACGTGACCGAGCCAGCGCAGCCTTGTTGCCTTTGTCTCGCCCATTATATTTGGTTCGGCCACAAGCTCTTCAAATTCGGCGTTCTTTCTTAATGTCCAGTATGGTTACCCCCTTAAATATCTACCTACACCCTACAGCAACCTGTCACGGCCCTCAAACTTGGCCGATTCGTTTGCATAACACGTGACATCACCTTTTGAGGGGCAATCTTCGATATCGACTGCCAAAGTTTTATGCTGTGTCATTTTTGTTCAACTTCTTTGGAAAGCTTTGAGGAGATCTGTTTGAATTTTGTACATAATAACTTATAGTTACTTAAAACCTACTTCATTGGACTACTTTTTGTACCAATGTCTCCATTTTTGTGAATTAAAGATCACGACTAGATTTTCTACAATGTATTAGAATTCTTTGGGCGCGTGAACATAAAACAGCGATAGTCATCGGAAAAGTCGTAGGGTAAAGAAAGACCAAGAGGAAGAAACCCGTTGCGTTAGTCTAACCAAATTTGTAATGCCTTGAAGTCGAACTTCACGATACTCTTCATGTCGCTAAAGACAGACACCGATGGTAGAATGTTATATTAGATTAGATAGATAATTATTTTGTTGCACAAAATGCAATTTTACTAATTTAAGAAACTAAGAACTTAGAAAAATGCTCAGTTAGGTTTGATAGCATTAAAACTAAGAATATTATTCAATCATAAAAATTGCAAAAACTACGTTGCCGTAGCAATAATCGCAAGAACAGCGTCAGGACGCGGAACGGGTATCGCACAGGCTGCGCCGGCGCTCCTTCGCTCCACTGCGCACCCCCCCGACACGGCTTATGCGCACATATGCAACTATTCTTACCGATTACAGAATTATTAATAATAATTCAAACACCTTACCTAAATTGAACCTTATAACCGTGAAAATAAGAATGCATTTTTAAATAATGTTTATATTCAACCTTAGGTAGGTACGTTCAAAAAAGAATCCAACTCATAACACAAAACGTAATGGTTTTGTTTATGCACGTTCTATTACTGCAATATTAGACTTTATTCCGTTGGGTTAAGTAGATAATATGCACAATTTGGATGATTTGACCGTTGATTGAGGAAGAATTAAATTATACGTTAGAGTCAGGTTTATTTTGCGTGTTCTAGTTTGTCGGAATTGAACATATGCAATGGGGTAATTTTTAGTGCAGGAATATTATAATAATAAAATATTCTAATAAGTGCATTCATGGCATGTGCTGGTTTTTTTTTTATGTGGTAGGTGATTGTCGAGTCGATGGAACACCTGATGGTAAGCGATTGCTGCTGCTCGTATACACTGCAATGCCAGTAGAGTCACAAGTGCGCTGCCAACTTTTAAACCCCCTTCCCCCAATTGGGCCTTCAGTACCTACTGACTCACAAAACACAGCAGCAGAAAAATCTTAGTTTTGGACAGTGTATGTGCTGTTATCTCAATTTTTATTTCAAACAATGTTTATATTACAATGTTTACCTCTATATTATATTTTTACTTGTTGTTATTGCAGTAAATTTTGCAATAACAACAAGTAAAAACTCCTGCAAATTAGTCAAACTTCCATAACCCGTTTGGCGTAGTGGTTTGAGTACCGGTTAAAGCGCAAGGGTCGCCGGTTCGATTCCTGTACTAAGACAAATGTAATATGCGAGTGTATGTGGTTCCTTCGTTGTTTCCATAGTTCAAGGGAAAACCTTAGTTTGGGACCAGGACAATATATGTGTTTTTGTTTCAATTTATAATTAATTAATTAGGTTATTATAAAGCGTTAGCATTAAAAATACTCTGTGATTGTTCAGAAGTAATCATCTCACATCGTCATAGAAAAATAGCCTCACTGGTCACACTAGACAAAAATACGACCTAATATCACTTGAAAACGAATGGGGCTCCTGTCACATGTTATCGAGAAACGTATCACTAAAATAAAAGAACTGTAGCGTTTGATCCGCATAAGCTTCTCTCCCTGGACCTCTTTGTCTCGTAGAACGTTCCGCAATAACTGGAAGTATGTTCAACAAATAAAATTACGGACAACTTATTTTGTTCTCAGCGTATTGTTACATTTTGTTCTTTTTTCAAAATGTCTCCCTGCCGAAATAGGGTATTTTACTGTCGTTAAAATATCGACATCTGATACCTAGACTCGATAATTTACTGTATACCTAAGTGTACGATTACTGAAGAAACATTTTAAAAAAGTTTGGATACAAGAAAGTTATAGAGCAACAAACTTTTGATATACCTGTCTCTTTCTTAAACAAAATTTTGTACTGCGCTTGTATGAAGCACTAGCCTAGTGACGTCATTAATAGCGTATCGCTCTCCTTTTCTGATAGGGAACTTTGCAACTCTATATCTTTGGAACTAATGATGATAGATAAAAAATAAAAATTGAGCTGTGATTCATACTTCAAAAACTTTACAATAAATAAATAAAAAAAAAGTCGTAAAATACCCTATTGATTAAAAATAAAAAAGAACAACATTGTCTGTCTAAAAAACTCCGCAAAAAAGATGGCAAACTCAGCAAAAAAAGCCTATTAGTCAGTGGTAGGTAATCTAGCATTCTATAATCACTCACATAGTGACCGGTCTTCATTGTTCCAGACTTTGCCCAATGCTAGATGATGGTGATGAAGAATGATAGATAGTGCTAAGTGTCAATGTCATTGCGCAAGTGTTTTGTCTTTTCTCATAAACCTTGTGATGGCATAGAAGTTAAATCTTTATGATTGGTACAGAAGATATTTATCTTCTGCTTCTATATGCAGAGAATAACTCGTTTTTCATCTCCTGCTTAGCTAAGCAGGTGATGAAAAACGAGTAATTCTCTGATGATGTTTTGAGTACAAACATAAAAAAATATAGTTGAATGCCGTACTGTGCAATATGATTATTCTAATATAGGGTACGGTATGAAACCTTATTTATTGTGTGTAGAACACATAGTGGTATTGTCACGGTTACTAACTAAGATAATGTTTCCCGTTTGATGAAATACCGTTGAGAAACTTTGTGCGATGTGCGCAAACGTCGCGAAATGCTTGTAGTTGTGTTTGCTGATTTCTACGCCCAGAAAAAAAGGTTTTTTTTACTGGTCTGTAGTCAATATAAAGTAAAAAAGTAAAGTGAAGTATCAGCTTATAATGATACTTGTAGCGTGTCACCCAATTAGTAATAGTCAGGTATCGCCTATCCGTGGCGTTATATTTACTCACGGGAGTGAATCGGAACGCAAGCAGCTTCCCTAAGCCGCCACCTGTCGAGCAGTGGCGCCATTATCGCGAGTAGCGCCGAGAGTTTTGTCAACAAGCCCGCGTTCGCGCCGATACGGCACGGTATTATTGTTATTAGGCATAAAACGTTAGTCTATCACTATAAAACTTATGTTAAAGTGTGCACGAAGTAATTACACGTATTTTCTACTGATATCCGGACTTTCTACTTCCCTACGAACCCTCATGTGGCGACTGCCCACCGCCACATACTGTGCCACTGCAGGACAAAGGCCTCCATTATAGAAATCAAGTCATTGCTACTATGATGGTATGCTATGATGTAGCGATGACGACAGCCAATATAAACACCTGTGTTTGTTTAGTGTCTGGGTGTTATACAATATATTCATGTATTATATTCGTGTCGTCTCTGTTGTCTGATATCTGTAACACAAGTGCTTAAGCTACTTTGAACGGCGTTATTATGAGATGTTGTGTGGGTTTATTCATGATTCTCTGAGATTGATGATATTGTTAATTGATTAATGCGAGTAAAACTGTGTATTGCCACTTAATACGTTTCATTGCTAATAATAAATTAATTAAATTTTCCCCGTATTTTACCCAGAGCTGCTTATATTAACATTCAATGACTAAGACACAATATTGAAATTCCCAGGTATTCGGCTAAAATTAATCCAACAGTTCCAGGAACATTCTACGTAATACTCTTTATGAAATCTACCACAATAGTGAGTATCAGTCAGTATTAATAATATGGTTTGAATCGCTATAGATTTTATTGAAATACCAATCTCCCGAAATACATATACCTACCCAGACACGTCACAAAATGTAAGAAATTCAAACAAAGTTGGTCATGTGACTTATTTTTAAAAGGAGTAGAAATTATGACGAGTTTTTAAAAGTCGTAGAATAAAAGTCAGAATAGTTTCAAGAAAACGAGTTTATTTAAGGGGATGTAAATGTTCACAGATACACGCGCAGACAACAAGTAGATGTCTTCTAAAAACATGCCCGAATCTCATCACTACCTACTATAGTCCATTTCAGCTAAGAAGAGCCCTGTGACACTTCGATTTTTGATACTTTTAGAGATGTCTATAATGAAATGATTGCGATTGTTTCTGGTAATCGATAATACTTCCTAAGGAAATGGAATCGATTTTTTTATACTAACAGCAACACACATTTTGCCAAAAAATAACAAAAACAGCAACAAACAACAGCAATAAAAGTCAACAATAACAAACACAACAACAAAAAGTAACAATAACCGAACACCACGCAAATACAACGAAAATACAACTAGCATACAAGGCTGATGTACTCGTACTAATCCGATTATCGAGTAATCGCAACATGGCCGCCGATTATGACATGTCGCAGCTCTATGTTTTTTCCACGTTCCGTTACAAGTAATACGATGTGCATAGGATTGTTTTAAAAAATTTTGTTATTTTCTATTCCATTAAATTAAAGTAAATGATAATGTTTTTGTTTTATAACTTTGAGATGTTTTATTGGAATATTTTTTGGAATGATGCCGCAATTAAATGAAAAAGATAAACAATAAAAATATTTTTCATTGTCAAACATAAAATGCGTAGTTCAGAACGCGATGAAGTGTCACAGGGCTCTTCTTAGCTGAAATGGACTATAACAATCCCCCGCAAAATAGCAGTCAGTTCCCTGCATAATTAAGCCCGCCCGGTTCTGACAACAGATCTATGTTTGCGCAGAGCCTTTTTTATAGAAATAAATCCCTCACGAAATCGGAGGAATCCATCCGGGCGCATTAGGGGCCTGTTGCACTGGGACCACCAGAGTATTAGACGGATCAAAATACGAGATTTAAGTTTTACATCTAAAGACGTTGTAAAATTAATTTCAGCCTATAATACTGTCCCACTGCAGGACGAAGGCCTCCATCATTGAAATTTAGTCATCGCTACACATTAGGCATTAAATTTTTATAATAATTTTTTTTTTAAATTAAATTTTTTAAAATTTATTTTGTTTATAATTTTTTTTTTATAAATAATTTTAATTAAATTAAAATTAATGATGATGTTCGCTTGCCTAATGCTGATCACAAAGCGAGCTCGAAAAATTCGAAACATACTTTTTGCTCATCCCGGAAATTGAACTAGGATACCGAGTTCACAGACCGGTACTCAAACCACTAGACCAATAGGGCGTTTACCATATGTTTAGGATACCCATTAAATCAAATAACAAACACTTTGAGAGCAATGAGTGAGTAAATTGGCTTTTCAAAAAAATTAAGTTTTTTTTTACAATCTGACATTATCATCAAATTAACGAGAAAATCCCAGTCGCGTCCAAAGCTACTGCTTAGTAGCTTAGGGTACGCTTAGACCAGTGTTTTTCAACCTTTTTCATGATGCGACCCCCCTGGTATAATAAAATATTTCGCGACCCCCTTGGCCCTTCGGCTTTTTTTATCATTTACCTATGTGTGTATGTTACTGAATTACCAATATCATTCCATCGCCATACGGTACGTATGCACGATTGTGTACCCGACCTCTGGCGACCCCCCTACAGGTTGAAAAACACTGGCTTAGACTATGATCGAAAATTTGGTAAGTCAAATAATAATAATAAAACGACACGACATTGTTTGAATGCGACAGATTTTTTCTTGTTCAAACCTGTGTAGAGAAGTGAGAACATTGGGGGGCGGCGTGGATGTCCAGCGACAATGAAATTCTTCACACAGATCGGTCCTGTACCACCTGCAACCAAGGAACTCCATCAATAAATCGTCGGTCCACCTTGTGGGGGGCTCTTCTCTTGGTCAAATCTGCAGCCAAAACGATAAAAAATGGCTTCTCAGTAAAGCAGGCACCGAAACCACTCATTCGTCCGGAAACATCATATTATCGGAGGAGGAATTCCGGAATATTGTTTCGTGGTTTCCTATCAGCCCGGATTCGGATCTGCCCTCTTTTATGAATATCTCAATGTTTGTCCCGATTTCTTTGTTATCTTTATCGAGTATGCGTTGGATTAACGTCATAGGGTTCCGTGCTGCAATCAATGGGTTAATCTCATTTTAGTTACATTTACGAAAGTGACCTTATATTTCGTTCCGTTTAATGGTTATCCTTAGAAGTGATCTCTTCTTCTTCTTCAGCAGCAAGTATTTGCCCACAGCAGAGCACATGCCTCTCCAATGCCTCTATACTTTCTTCTGTAATTTCTCTGTCTTCTTCTGTCTTTCTGGACCACATTGCCCTAGCTTGAGCCTTGTCGTCGAACTATCTGGCAGTTTTATCATACTAGAGGTGGCAAAGAAGCAAGTGGGTCACCTGCTGATAAGTAATCATCGATCCCCATGAACATCAGCGAGATCAGAGGTCGCTGATGCGTTGCCGGCCTTTTAAGAAGAAATACGCTCTTCTCTTGTGTTGCGGATGTACGTGGCGGCGACAGTCGTTCAGGTGTTACATCAGCTCGTCTGCATAAAAAAAAATAACATAATACTATCATCGCCTATGTTTTCTTTCTTGTGGCTATTCAAATACATTCATTGTTAGAGTTGATATCAACCTATTGGCTAATTTGGTCACTTTGGTCAATGTAAGCGATTATTTGAAATTCTCCGATGTTCCGTCTGCTCGCCGTATTTTTTATATTTTTTTTTATGTGATAGGTAGCAGACTACCTATCACATAAAAAAAAATATAAAAAATACTTTTTATAGTGGTAGAACCCGGATGGCAGAGTTCAACTCGCACTTGGCTTTTTTATTCAAACGCCGGTTTCCGGAGATATTTTCTTTCAAAGCTGATGACGTCATTTAGCTTCTTTATACATTTTAGGATTGAAAAATAACCCGCGGGCTTTGATTATTATTATTGTTGTCATTGTAATGGAGATCCTTGGGTATGTAATTCAAATTATTCAATGCAATGATACAATAGACTTAATTATGGGAGAGCCACGCTTTGGCATGAGCGGTTTGGCTCGATCGGAGTGATACCACGATACCACTACCTGCTGAAATAGCACCTGTGTCGTGTTTTGCCGAGTTTGTGGTTGGCTGACCCCGTTTTTTTTTATTTTTTTTATGTGATAGGTAGCAGACGAGCAGGCGGATCACCTGATGGTAAGCAATGCCGCCGCTCATGGACACCTGCAACACCAGTAGAGTTACAAGTGCGCTGCCAACCTTTTATCCCCTTCCCCCCGGGTGGGCCTCCGGTACCCTCGGTTTTTGTATAATATCATCATCATCATCATTTTAGCCAATAGGAGACGTCCACTGCTGGATATACCTAGGCCTTCCCCAACATTCTCCTCACAGATCGGTCCTGTGCCACCTGCATCCAAGGGACTCCACTACTTCTTGTATAAATATAATTTAATCCGTGATCGCCGTGATCTTGAGATCCTCGGTTCGATTCCCGGGTCGAACAAAAGTATGTTTAAAAATTTTCGAACATATATACATAGGTCTGGTTTGAGATGACCTGTCGGCATTATAGTAGTGATGACTTGATTTCTATTATGGAAGCCATTGCCCTGCAGTGGGATGGTATATTATAGGCTAATACTTATATTTATGTGTATATTTTACCAAAATGTCTTACAAAAGTATTCCGTATAAAACATGTTTTACCTTTAAAATTTTACCGTAGCAATTTCTTACCTCCAACGTCGTACTTGCACCGTTCCCTAAGGCAATATTTTTAAATTTCACACACAACGTATTATTAGGTATTTCAATGCGAACGACCAACAATTTATCATGTCAGCCTCTGTGTACTCAGGGAACATTATATTCGACATCGTCCCCGTCAGTGTTGCCAACATTATCGGGAATTAGTGCTGGGCGCCAAATGCTCGAAAAATAGTGCTGTTGACCACTCAAGCAAAACATCAAAAATAATAATGCTATTTGTGACTTTACTCGGATTTTTAATCATGTGGATTAAGGATTGGCAGTGCACTTGTGACTCTACTGGTGTTGCATGTGTCTAGGGTAATATTTATTTGTCTAGGGTAATGGTTATGGGCAAAAGAAAGCAGGATTAAACAGGATAAAATTAGATGTATTTCAGTTCAGACAAGTTCAGACGACATCAGGGCACAGACAGATATACTGCACATAGACAACGTATCACAGACAACAATAATGACGGGAAAAATAAATAAAAAATATTCTTATTCAGTTAAAGTTACAAAATGAACCAGATACATGACCGCATTTGTATGAAAAGTTTAGAAATTATGTGAATTACCAAAAGTCGTAGATAAAACGAAATGGTTTATAAATGATTTGTTCCAATGTGTGAACATTTATACTCCATAAATGTTCGCATATTCAGCCTGTATAATGCAGAGGTCCAAAAATAACCAGTAATCATATTATATAATTGTTGTGTTTCTGTGTGATAATGACATTAGGTGGAAAGTCATTGTGTTTCAATGTAGTTTATTATAGGTGCTTAATATCAGTTGTCGTTTGTATTGATCTGTTATCCCAAAATATTTCTTGGTGATGAAATTGTGCTCAATCTAGCACTAAAAGTGCTAAGTTGGCAACACTGTTTCGTTCCTGATAGGTTGAATTCCGATGGAGGGACAAAAAATTAAAACATTCAATAACGGGCCGTCGTAAAACATTCAACCTAACTCGTTTATTTTGTGGATGCTGCGTTTTTTCATCGGCATTAGTGATTTAGGGGTCGTTTGTCTATCTCATGCGCGTTAGTTTTTACTTTTTTAACGTGATCGTCTCGATCGCCGATCGTCTTCAACGTCTGCCACCAGACGAGCAGATGGATCACCTGATGGTAAGCGATTGCCGCCACCCATAGACACCCGCAACACTAGTGGAGTCACAAGTGCGCTGCCAACCTTTTAAACACCTTTCCCCCGTTTGGGCCTTTTACACCCTCGATCAATCAGCAAAACACAGCCCAGGCGCTGCGTCACGCCGGTCTTCTTTCCATCCGGTTTTTTTTTGAGGCAATATTACTCCGGTTGACTTAGCCCATGATCCGATGATGGCTTTCCAAGGGACAAATAGAGAAGATCGATATCGCCAAAGACACCCAGCTGATCATAACACAAAAGGTCACACCTCGATTATTCATAAGAACGAAGTTTTCAAACGTAGGGTTTGTATACAAAAAGAGTGGTGTCTTAATTTATTCGGCCACCGTTCATTATCTCCCTGCCCTGTTCCCACATTATCCGGGGTCGGCGCAGTGTATTTTCTTCTTCCATTCGTCCCTGTCATTCGTCACCGTATCAACCATCCCCTTTTCAGCCATGACATTCTTGACACAATCCACCCATCTCTTTTTTGGGCGTCCTCTGTTCTACACCACCAACACCGTGTGGCCATAATTGTGTGCTAAAATGTCATACGTAGCGTACTCGAAGCTATCCGCTTGTGCGAAAAGCATTTCAAACCAACTTTACAAATACATTTTCTTTTCCAGGCGTTCACTCAGTTCGGATAACCTACATGAGGGTGCCAGAAGTATTCCAATACGGCACGATGGACGCCGTCACCCTGGACTGCGATTACGTCACAGACAACGTCACTGGGCTGGTGGTGAAGTGGTTCTACATGGACAAGTCGCAGCCGGTCTACCAGTGGATACCACCGCAGAAGCCACAGGCGTTAGGGATTCTGAAGAATAAGGTAAATTAACAGCTGGTCTTTAACGTGGAATAAAATAGACCTATTAAAGTTAAAAGGATTTCGTCTTCATTTTCTAAGCGGAAGTAATGGCAATAAGTACTAGACACTGACACTTACTATAGTTATTCTTTTCCCTATTCAACAGTTAAGATAAACTAAGATTAAGGTTAATTATAATTTCAAACCACACAACAATTTCAGTATGCGTGTTCAATGCGTAGCGTATTGGTAACGTTGTAAGTAATCCTTTGCAAAACACCTTTATTTAATGTTCCAGTTAAACCTGAGCTACAAAGTATCGAACAATCCATACACACAACACCGGGCGCTGCACATCCTGGCTCCAACTCCTGAACTGACGGGGAACTACACGTGTGTGGTATCCACATTCTTGGCCGAAGATCAGCGGACTAAACCGATGACGATATTTGGTAAGATTATTATGTCTTCTTTGTCCTAGCCAACTACTGACAGTGACCGTGGAGTCTACCTGTTAATTCTGTAAACAGAGGACGAGACACCCATGCACATCCTCTGTCATTGTGATGCCCTCGGGCACCCTAGAAGCCAAACTCTGGTCAGCTACCACATCAGCTCGGAGCATGTCAAGGCTATCGCTCCCAAGGCAGGCAGAATGATTTATTGATTAAATTATTTATTTTGGTCGCAGTGTCCACTCAGATACCAACGCTCCTAGACGTGCAAATAATAATAGCCTTTTCTTATTATTTGGGATCGGATCTCCTTGTACTGGGGCGCCATGACAATTTGTCCTGAATTGTTTAATTGTCGCATGGCCAAGCTTTAAGTCCTTGGCTACCTGTGTTACCTAGAGTAATACTGAATTTCTAGTCAGTAGAGAAAATCCAAATCAGCAGTAGGTTATATGTACATTTTCACATTCATAAGTGTTTCGTATAAAGTTAATTTAAATAAAAAAGGTGAGTGTTATCAGTTTCTTTTATTATTGGACAGTGCCAGAGCCTGTTCAATAACATGGTCGTTGTCACAACAGAACTATTCAATATTATTTGCCCGCGGAAATGCTACGGAAATACAAAAAACTTTTAATAACGCAGTTGCATTAGAAATTAAGATAAAAATCCTTAAGTTCCTGTCCACTTTTCCATAATACGCTATCTAGCTCCATACTCTTATTTGGAGAAGCCCTTTCAACGTTAACGACGTCGTCAAATCGACGATCAAAAAACTTCCCACCTCTTCAAGAATCAAAGTGCCCTTTGGATATAATATCCTCCGAAGTGTCAACTTTCCAGCTATCGCCAGTGGCTAATGCCAAGTTACCGCATCGGGATGCACCGGCAGAAGTTGCGCGATGTAATTTCCGCTCGCTTTCGGTTCACAAAGCGCTCGCTCTCGGCTTAGAAAGCGCTCGCTTCGCTCGCTCCGCTCAGAGCGAGCCTGGTTTTGAACATTATTGGGGATGCTGTGGTTAATATGACGAGAAACTTTCGAAGTTGATAGGGTCAGTTTTATACTCAACAAGGTTTACTTTTTTGTTCTTTGCTTTCTTGACTTTCCTTTTTACTTTAATGAGAAAAAAGTATTATTATTATAAAAATTGAGTTCAAGTTTTCTTTGTGAACAAATTAAAAAAAGTGTAACGTTGCTATCAATGAGAATTTATAAAACTACACGAAAACCTTAAATTGATATAAAAATGGAAAGATAACCATCTTTCCATTTTTATATCAATTTAAGGTCATTTACACAAACAATTTTTTTTATAATTAACAAGGGTTGAAATTTTATCCTATCTTTCAATTTTCAATCTACATTTTAATTTTCACAACATGTTTACGATAATCTAGTTGGAGGTCTCCTCTATAAAAGGGTTGTAAAAGTCATACGGCAGGTAGGCGACTCGAAACGAGTCTTGGCCTCCGAAACAAGAGACCGCCAGAGAATCGGCCAAAGGATTCTGCACTACTTGTTGCCAGTTCTTAGCCTGAAGATCTTGCATACAGCAGTTGTTTCATTGTTGCTTCATACGGCAGTTGTCTGGTCATAACCAAATCCGGGGAGGAACCCTAAAAATAAGCTTTTGGATGAGGCTAACTCGCCACTAATCGCGTATTACTGGGGCTCGGGTAGAAACAAAAACAAGGATATGGGCTAATGGAATACAAATGGCTGTATTACTCATAATACGGTAAAATCCATCAATATTTGAAGCGTGACTTTGGATGTAAATATACTAGAAGCGACATTTTTTACGTACATTGATATCAAAGAGTTCGTAATTTTTATATTTCCTTCTTATCTTAGCGAGAAATTCCCGGTTGCACCCAATGCAATGAAGATAAATGAAACAAATTGAAACGAATAGAATGAAATGAAATTGTTGAATGGAGTAGAATTAATAGAAATGTTCTTTATTCAATTGAAGTCCATACAGAGCGTTTATGAATGTATATTATATGCTTTGAAGCCCAGGATTTGCTTAGAGTTTGACCATGGTTTTAAAAATTTTGGGAGACTGTTAATTATAATGAAGCGACTGTCGTCAGACTTTTGGAACTGTTTGACGGGGGAACCAAACCAAATGAATCATGGTTACACGTTTTGGGAAGTATCAAAAACGTGCAGGTTTCCTCAAGACATACGACCCACATAGATCTAAAAAACATCCAGAGCATTCTGATTCTAACCCTACAACCCAGTAATAGAAGGTGTGTTCTGATCCACTAAACTACCATCGCTCTCAGTTATATTTATATAGCAGTATTTTAGGATATACTGTTATATAAATCTAACTGAGAGCGTGGATGATACGATAGGTCGTATCATTACCGCACGTCTGTTTCTAGCCTGATTCATCCATTAGTTGAGCCGCTTGCTTTTTTGCCTTCTGTGTTCCTATGTGCTTCAACTCCGTACTGTTGACTGTGTGAGCAATGTGATTTAGTATAAATTTGTCTCATTCAGTAATATGCCCCTATATTTCCGTGTAAAACTGTGGCATCCATTACAGTTTGCGTGATAGCGAACTGTTGTGTTCCTAAACTAAAATTTACTTTACTTGAGCCGAAATACTGCAATTTGATGACATCAACACAAAATAATTAGACACAAACAGTCGGCTGTAGCTATTCTTTTTTTAGCAGTTAGCAGTATACAAGGTCTAACTGGGAACGTTTACAACCCTTTAATCACATCTTGACGGCCTCGATAGCGCAGTGGCTAAGGTTTTCGCCCGAAGCGCGGAAGGTCCCGGGTTCGATGCCCGATCACGTAAATTTAGGAATCTCCATTTTCTAAATTTTCTTGGATCTGGGTGTTCTGGGTTGAAGCCCCCAGTTAAATATCGTCACTTGGTACTCCCAGAACAGGGGCTGCCTTAGTTTGAGACCAGGTTGATTGGTGTGATTGTCTGGCGCATTTATATATTTATTTTTAATCTTCTACCAACCATTTTGAACGACATTTGTTCTACGACTTCAGAAAATGCGTGGATATATTTTTCTACCTGGGCTCTCCTTTGGTTTCCCATCAGCCTCTCCTTAGCCTTTATACTGTATCACTATACTTGGAACAATAAGTATGTGGCACTGGGCGATTATACATCGTACCAGTATTTCACTTTTTCGGTTTACCTTGTCAATGTTTATTATACTATTGAATGTAGGTATCTCTTTATAAATAGTGTAGATAGATAAACTTTCTATGTTTTGTTACAGTTCCGGAAAGAAGATTCGACATGATACAAGACAGACTCAGAGATGGATTCTTGAACATAATTTGTTCTGTGGAAGGTGTATACCCAAAACCAGAATTAGTGATACTGGCTGGTAATAGGTAAGTTATTTGCTTATATTCTAAAGTAGATGTTAGGTTATCATTATAGAAGAGTGCTCAAAGGCTTTGAAAATTATAAATTAAAAGGAATCGTTAAACAAACGTATACTATTATACAATTCTACTCACTTCTTTCCCTTAAGTTTTTGTAAGGAATTGCTATCAGGGATAAGACCGCATTATTGTAAAGTACAGTCAACAGCAAATGTAGATGATCAAAATCATAAACTCTTTACTCACTATTAAGCGGATATCACATTAGATCTGTATAAATCACTTGATTTGATGGCTATATGGAATTTGCGTCAAAACTGTATGAATTTGTCATACAGTTCTCACGCAAACTCCGCTCAATAGTGATATAGAGTTTTTGATTTTGATCATCTTTTTTTGCTGTTGACTGTACAGTCGACTCCAAAAATATGTATACACTTTAGGACCTTGTCACAGTACATATGTATAAGAAAACGACTTCCACTTTCTTATGAATATGTATTGTGACAAGGTCCTAAAGTGTATACATATTTTTGAACTCGACTGTACAAACCCAAAACGTACGTGTACTTCGTAGATGTAAACAATTCGTCGTAAGCCGCAGAGCAGACACTGGCATGGTTAGAGCGGGAGCGCTCATGTCAAATGTCACGCGCGGCTTGAGTTACGGTGTCACGCCGAATTAGACGTAGAGTGGGCGCGTTGTCGATATGCGATGATCTGACGAGGTATTGTAGAAGAGAATATTGTTGCGGATTATGAAGAAACCGCCAAAGTTACAAACTCACAAAATCAATAGTCAAATGATCAGACACTGGCATGGTTAGAGCGGGAGCGCTCATGTCAAATGTCACGCGCGGCTTGAGTTACGGCGTCACGCCGAATTAGAAGTAGAGTGGGCGCGTTATCGATATGCGATGATCTAAAGAGGTACTGTAGAAAAGAATATTGTTGCGGATTATAGAGTACCTATGTTAAATTCAGGGAAACGCTAGAGTTACAAACTCACAAAATCAATGATCATAGGATCAGACACATGTAGCGTACTTGACATGAGCGCCCCTGCTCTGTCACGCGCGGGAATAGGCCTGTTTCCAATTTTTTTTTCTGATTAGTAATCAAAGAAGCTCTCCAAAGTAGAAACATCGGCAAAAGATTACTCTGTTAGCATGAATATTCTCCGAGATATCACCATTCAAAGATCACATGCTGTGACGTCACAGCGTGCTAGTTTGTGTTCATCACGGGAGACCTTTGTTCGATAGCTATATTAAATAATGCGTTTATATAGCTATATTAAAATGGTTTCAAAAGAAAAGTTGCTTTAATTTGCTTGAATTATCTAATTGTATATAATTATTTAGTAAATGTAATACTTTTAAAATCAAGTTACGTATCAAATTTAGATCTAACTTTAATTGACTGATGATAGTTTTTTTTTACCGTTATTTCTCCATTTTATACAAAAAATCTTCCAATCTCTAACTTTGGAAACAAGCCTATTGTCACGGTTTCACGTCGTTTGAGCGCATTATCGATGTACGATAACCTGTATATAATGATTAAATATAAAAAAAAATAGATCAACTAGTTTTTTAGAGGATCAAAGAACGTATTGCAATGACAATAATAATTCGGCTAGTCGTTGATCCGCCGTAGGTATTTCAAAACGGCCCTGTTTCAGATAATAGCTAGCTGTAATTTAATCTAAGCGAGAACCTGTCGAAGTAGCGTAGAAGAAAATATTGTTGCCTACTGGCAACAACTACTTGACTTGCTAGTCAAGTACATTAATTCAAGCGCCGAACCCGCAAACTCAAATATCATAGGATAGAATTAGAAATCCGGACCAGAAATAAAAATGTTTTTAGGATTGATTGCATAATGCAAAAAAATATAATAAAAAACCTAAAAAAAAATGTCATAAGCTGCAAAGCAAGCATTGACATTTGACACGGTTAGAGCGGGCGCCCGCATGTCAAATGTCACGCGCGGTTTGGGTTACGGTGTCACGCCGAATTAGACGTAGAGTCAAGAGTGGACGCGATATCGATATGCGACAACCTGACAAGGGAGCGTGGGAGAATACGAGTATTATCATGTAGGTGCCATAAAAGCTAGAAAAAGTCCCGTCTTCCTGTAACTTCAAATTGGAAACATCAATTTTCTACCAGTTGACACCACCTGGCCTGCTTACGGATATCTCTCTAGCTAAATTATTATAGGTATTTTTTAATTACATTAACGTTAACTAACTTCAAAAGTTGACTTCTGACATTTGTCAGTTTTAGCTTTCCATTATCATAATAATTATTACCCTATTATTAAACAAGAGATAAAAATGACCTTATCCCCTTGAATGAAATGAATACAACAGTCAGAAAAAAATTAGTTTGTTGAGTGATTTTTTCTGAATGAAATCTTTCAAAAGAATGTCTCTCACCTTAGTTACAAACACATGTGAATTGAAAAATAATGACAATTGACAAGTTGTAGTTTCCTAATGTATTGTAAAATCTGATAACCAACAAAAATGGGATAAGTACGGAAGACATTTCACTGCATTTTTAAAATTTGTAGTTAGATCATTTAACTATAAACAGAACAAGTAACAATACAACAATTCGATTATTGGTTCTACTAACTGACACCTGCATTGCCTCTCGAATTATACCAAAAGATCCCTACGCTTGTCTGACAAGAAAACATACGATAGCATTTCTCAACAAGATAATATAAATTGTTCTAACTTTAGACGTATAATGGCCAGTTGCACTCATCATAATTATTCGCCAATAGACGTCCACGGCTGGACATAGGCCTGCCCCTAAGTTCTCCATACAGATCGGCCCTGTGCTACCCGCATCTAAGAGGTTAAAGGTAGGCAGCGCACTTGTAACTCTACTGGTGTTGAGGTGTCTATGGGTGACGGCAATCGCTTACGGTGGTGATACGTCTGCTTATCTGTCATCTATCACATAACAAAAAAATGTGACTTTACGTTTCGACTACATCGACATGGTCTCCCACGGGTAATTTCGCAATTCCCAACGATCGAACATCACTAGATGTCACGTGACACGTGCTTGTATTGAAAAATTCCCACTCAATTCCATCGACATCTACAAACATGATAGGCGTGGCGGCGCGTGCTTCCGTGCCGGGGAACTGTGGGAAACGAAATCAATGGCGAATTATTTACGCCCCATGGAAATCATTTGACATTGCTTCCGGTTATGTAAGCCTATATTTTGAACGATTGAAGGGGTGCATTAAAACTTTACGGTTAGCCTTGAAATTTTGTTCGTGGCAGAGACACGTTTCGGCGTGAATGGGTGTCGATAGAAAAATTATGTTAAGAAATGGCGCCTGGGTCATTTTCATCTAAATGTCATAAAATTAAAAAAAAACTTTATTTGGAATAAGAGTAAAGTATCAGCCTGTATCCCACTGTGTTCCACTGCAAGGCAATGGCCTCCATCATAAAGTTATCGCTACTATGATAGGATTAGGCTTAATCACTACGCAATCAATAAGATCAAAGTTTACAAAAAAGTGTGTTTAATAATGCTTGTATTAGTTTAAAACTTGGTCGCAGACATTAACGCCCATCTCTATAACACATTCTACCTAACTAACTTTCCAAACAAACTTCATTAGCTTAAAATTTAGATCGGAATCAATGAACATACAAAAAAACTTAACGTTGTATACAATTTTTTTTGCAACTTAACTAAGTTAAAGTTAAGTTGCAAGATTCCACCCTAACATACATACATTGCAAGTTTAATAAAAGATTTTAATATATTAATTGCAATTAAATTAAGTCTTAAAAGACATTTTGAAGTCCCCTATGTCCCCATTACTTTATATAGTTCGGTCTGAATAATTTGGATGCTTCCCGAAAGTTAGTTAACAACGCAGACATTTCGCCAATCGAATCCGCTCTAAAATTTAGTTTGTCAATGCTGGTATTTCCTATTATTTGTAATCCCTATTGGGTATTGTGGATGTATTCGATAGTATCGATATTGTTCTGTTTCTCATTTGCAATCAACTTATATGTTTATTATCATAATAGGTATACGGATACTTAAAAGAGTTCGTTCTGTAAATAACGCCTCGTTGGTCTTGTAGAATAAGTGCCGAGCTGTGATCTCCAAAGTACTCGTATCGTATGGGCGCATTTGGTAGTGACCCTGCCTCATACGCCAAAGGACGTTTGTTCGATCCCCACCCTGGACAAACATTCGTGTGATGAACACTTGTGTTTGTTCAGTATCTGGGTGTTAAATAATATTTGTGTTTCCTCTGTTGTCTAATATCTGTAACACAAGTGCTTCAGCTACTTAGTACGGAGACAGGTCGAGACATGAGGTGTTGTATGACTTTATAATTTCCTTCACTTTGATTATATCATTTCTTTATCTCCCCACAGGCCTCTAAACGCGAAATCATCAGTAAAGATAGTCAACGGCCGATACACAGCGCTGACCAGCGCCGTCGTGAGGATAGACGCTCTGCCCCCCACGGTGGAGATCTTATGCGACATGCAAGTTCCGTTGGCCAACTACTTCAGCAGAAAAAGGGATATATTTTATAGGGGTAAGTTACAGTAAGCGTAATGTTGGATGCCCTGCGACAAGAAGGGATGATGACATTCGAAGGCTGGCTGGTGTGGGCTGGATGAGAGTGGCCGAATATCGGGAGCAGTGGTGTGCATTAGGGGGGACTTATGTCCAGCAGTAGACGAATTTGGGTTGCTGATGATGATGATGACGTTAAAGTAAGATTCATACTCATTCTTAAAAGGCCGGAAACGCATCAGCGTCACAGAAAACCGGCGTGTAGCAAGAACTGTGCTGTGTCTCGCTAAGCGAGTGTGGGTAACGGTAATTAGACTTTAATGTCGAGTGCACGAGAATTGGCTCCCTGTACTTATAGTAATTTGGGTTGTAACATAAAGTTCGTTGACATCTTTTTATACGAATACGGTTCTATGATATCATAATGCTTAAATAATTATAATTATGTATATGTAGTTCCTTATTGTCTATTACTTCTAGTTTATATAATACTAAGTCCCTCATTGCTATTCTTTGCAGACCCGCCGCCTACTACGCCGGAATCGCCAAATTCTGCGCACACACAGGAAGAACCAGATAGTGGTAATTTATTAATTTATTTAGAGAAATAATTATTATGAGCAGTAAAAAAATATAATACGAGCAGCAAAATAAGTCAATAGTCAGTAAATATTTATTGATGTTTTAGTAATTTCTGACCAATTATTTATTTTGCTGACCAGTAGGTAATTTATTGGGTAGTGATGGAAATTTGACGTGTCAAAAATATTGCTAGATTAAATTCATCTTGAAAGAACTCTTAAACTTGCGTTTAAGTCCTGACTTCTTAAAGGTTCCAAAAGTAAATTAAGTAATTTATTGGTTATCAATTTAACACTAACCATTACGATGTTTTGAACGTTTTTCTTTTGTAAGTCGGATGGTTATTTCAATTAGGCGGATGCCGTATTTGATACAAACTGAGATTAAAAGACTAAAGTTAGTCAATAAACAAATAAAGTTTGTTAATTTTACCGATACATCCTATACTGTATGTATTATTTTTGTCATTAAGAACAGTCATCTTGAAAAACTATCATCCAACTAATTTCGTATCAGAATTAGAAGGGGCACAATGATATTGCTTCTAAATTGCGAAATGAAAATCAGTTCACATAATAGATCTTATATTTGAGTCAAACATTAATTCCTCCTTGTTTAAGTCTAATAAACTATTCTCTTTTGTTCCAGGCAATTCCTTACAATGCTCCAAAATGATTATGGCCGTGTCTTTGTTGCTATGTTCCCTGCGAATACTAGGAACGTGATAGTAAATAGTTAAATATTTTAAGATAAATTTGTATATACTTAACTATTTTAGTTCTAGTAAATTTAGATATATATTATATCTATCTTTTTTTTTTCTTTTTTTATTTTTATGGTACTATTTTTCTATATTTCGTACCTATTGTTTTTCATTCATTTACTTGGCTGCTGACTTCGATTGAGCCGATCCATTCATTGCGAAGCAAATAAAGCCAGGCCATCATTGAAGATAACTTTGTAACTATTTATACGCATTCCACTTGTGCTAAGTTAAGTTTTATTTTTTTTCAAAGTTGAAATAGTAACTGCCGCACTCTGAAACGTCCATAAAATGTTATTGCCACTTAAGAAAAAATAACAACACTTATTTCAATACGCATAAATACTATCCATAATTAAAAATTTGCATTTAGGCTGAATTACGTGTCTGAGTGCTGCAGCAAGTTAACTTAAGTAGTTATATTTTCTCATTTTAAAGAAACAATTCTTACTGTAAAAATACTTTTGAAATGCTTTTATTTGTTCAATTTGCTTTAGCTTCGTGGCTGCTTAAAGCAAATAGTGCAAAAGTGACACAATAATACAATAGCAGTGTTCATTTAAGTTTAGGAGTTGGAAAAAATCATTTGTTGACAACTTTCCCCGTACTTCTATTTATTAAAAAGTAGAACCCACTGCTAAATTTTCTATAAAATATTTTCTTAGAGATTGCGAAATATTTGTATCAGAAAATTGACAGAGCCAAAAACATTTGTAAAAATTTGTATATTTTCTCTTATAATTTTTAATTAATTTTAAAAGGACCTGTATTTTGGTATGTTACCTTAAGGTTTCCGTACCCTCAGCAGTTGAGTCTCTTCAAAATAAACTTGGCTACTTGGAATAGATATTTCAGTTGGTGAGTTGAGCCAATATTTGACGTAGGCATACCTTATTGAGGTCAGAAAATATTTACCAACCTTAAGGCTAGCGGTTAAGTTAGGGTGATAACCGACCAATAGATCGGTCGTCGATCGAGGACATCGATCAACATCGATGTCGATTATACATGTCCTTAGATCATGATTTATGATTTGTAAAAATTGGTAATGACCAATAGTCATTGTCGACTGGCATACGATCTTTATAATGTGGATATCCACAATTAAAAAAAAAAACTGTCTGAGGCGTGCAGAATTCTTGACAAAGTTTTGTCTCAGAACACTAATGTTTTATTCAAATCAGTAAATAATAGAATATTTTACCAAAGATCCTACAAAAAAAGCTATGAAAATAAATTTTCAAATAAACTTAGACAAAAAAAAACTAATTGTTTGGCTTTTTACAGTAAATTGATTTGGCTTCCAATTTATTTCGTGGAACTCCAAAGATTTTTTCCTCTAGTCGTAATTGAAAAATAAATAATAAACGTTGAAGGAAATTCATTTTGTTTCTTTTAATGGCCTTTTTGCTAGAACCCAGTTAATTAAGAAAGCTTAACATTTCAATTTAGAATACGAAATGGCTCATAAGGCGCGTTCAAGGTGATCATAAAACTCGAATTGCAGTTCATACCCAACTAGCTGAGTTTACAGCATCGTCTGTGTATATTTTACTTAAGTAACTTAACTACCTAAGAGTGCATTTTCCAGTTGCATCCATCGTTATTGCTTTGGACCATAGTCAAAGCAGTTCACGGACTTACATGCCGTTCTGCACCTATGATGGTATTACCATTTAAATCAGAAACATTTATGTATGCTTAAATTCGTAATTCGTAATTAAGTGTCTTTGCGAGATTACTTAGCTACTCGTAAGAGGCATTAGGTAATAGTTTGTGGATGGATGCACTGTTGTGTGTAGGGATATGGAATCAGAAATATTAATTATTTCTGATATCCCTTCTTGTTTCTCTGAGTCAAGATGCATTTGGTTTCGGTGGGTAGGTATGTCTCTGCGTGATCCAATTAGCAGGGGCCCAACCGAGAGAAGAATCCCACATTTTCCGTTCGTCTTCTAACAGACGGGTCCATAAAGCGCCGACCACCGGCGCGGCGCCGAAATAAAATGACGTCGGCTCCTTCTAAACTGGAAACATTTCCATAAATAAAAAAATTGAAATAAGTAGGTACAGTGGCCAGCACATCAAGTTACTACAATCTGTCAAATTTCCTCAGTTGATATTGAACCAAACACGTTTGACATAAAAGTGAGGTTCGATTGAAGAAATTTGACAGATTGTAGTAACTTGATGTGCTGGCCACCGTACATACCTAGATTATTAAACGCCCGCAACGATCTTCAGGTCAGCATAGATAGGAACCTAAAAAAAATACAGGTGAGTCTACAAAGATTTCGTATCTTTTAAAGATTGATGGATTTAAATGTGGAAAATAATTGTAATTCATTTAATGATCTATTCACATCACTTCCTTTATACTGGCATAGAAAAAAACTCCATAAACAGTCTGTTTTCAAAGCCCTGTCCAAGCTGTCGGCCATCGCTTGATGAATTGTTTTGTTAAATTGGCACCCCGGCCGAAAAACAACTTTGTTTACTTGGAGCTCGCTGTAAATACGCTTTAGATTAGGTTTTAGGTGTTTATGACGCTATTTAGTAGGATCCAGGTGATTTCTGAGAACAAGAAACTGGTTGTAAACAAATTTTTTTATTTTTCTTGGGATCAGGAACATGAAAGGCATTAAATATAATAAAATTCTAGACACTTAAAGTGGAAATTGGTAACTGAATCCAAGTGACGTCACGTCTGTGCAGCCAGAACATAACTATAACCTTTTTGAACTTAAAACTGGTATGAAGTAAGCGATTTTTTTAAAATGATAGGTAGCAGCTACGAGCAAACGGTTCACCTGATGGTAAGCGATTGCCGCAGCCCATTGCCCAGCCCAGCCCGAGTCTTAAGTAAGCTGCAAACCTGTACATTTGATAAATAACTGTTTTTATTGGTAACTTTTTTCATACTGTGTGAGAATATTACGACATTCTTTAAGATTTCTTTAAGAAAAGTTATGTTACCCAAGCCCGACAGTTTTTTGTAATTTTTTATAGCCAAATCATACCTATATTTTTGTATTCGAAAATCAATTAAATAAATATAAAGCCTGTACAAAACAAACAAGCTGGCGGTTCGTTATTATTCCGGTAGATGACACTATGAGTTTTTAATGCGTTTCATCGGAATCATGATCTCAAGCCGCCTGCCTAGATAAAAATAAACAGCCACAACTTCGGATGTAACTTGTCATTCACTATCTCCATACCTGAACCTCGAGCATGCCTTTTTTCAAGCCTTGATTCTTAGCTTTCTTTTCTTTTCTTAGCCTTTTCAAAACCAGCTGCAGAAATTATTCTTTACTATTTATTACTTACTTATTTATGTCCATATTTTTAAGCTACGTGGACTGTCGTCGCTGAAAAATAATTCCATTCATTTTTAAACGTGTTTTCCTACCCGAATCAAGCCCCGGAAAATCGTTTCCCATTAAACTCGGCCGTAAGTGTGATTGGCCTTAACCATAGTTCGTGGACAGTAAGCAGTAAAGTAATTGGTAGTTTTTTTTAATGATTAGGTATAATTGTATAGCTTTATTTTGTTTTGAAATTTAGTATTTTATTTGATTTATTTACTTGCGACTGAGTTTTGACAAGATTTTTGATTTGCTTAAGTATAGTATTTTTTTCTTCATATAATTCCGAACCAACAAAGTTATTTACGCTGAAACAGATATTATTGTGTGTAGGTGTTCGTGGTATTTTCGTTATTCATTGTTACTAAAGTATAAAGAAAAGCCTTAATTTCAGATCAAGATAATGTATATGGTGTTATCTCAATTTATGTATTAATTGATATAGAAATATTCTTTATCTAGTTTACGTCCATACCGAACCATTTTATGATTGTATTTTTGATGATTGATGTTGTTTTGAAATTGTTTACTTACTATCCATCTCACTAGATGTATAGTTAGCAGTTCAAATCCAGCCTTCCTTCGTATTCTGCCAGATAATTATATTGTTAGCTTTCTACGGCATGTCACCTTCAGCTGCCTTCGTATGGGCAGCAGTCCAACATTGGCAGGGCGTCTTGTATTAGGCTTGCCAAGCCGTTGTCGACATACCAAGATACGTCTGCTCATAAACATGCTCAGTTGGTGGTCAGACACAGGTACAGTTTGTTTTAATCTAATAGGTGGGCGATGAGCCTATTGATCACCTGATGATTAAAGTGATTGTCACCGTCCAATGATACTCGCAACACGAAGTCGTGTCTAGTAAGCCAAACCAAAGTAGCTAGTTGTATGGCGTTTTTGGTAGTAACACTGCTTCATGCGCCAAAAGGTTTGATCCCCACCCTGGACTTACGTTTTCTTGTGTTTGTTCAGTGTCTTGGTGTTATATATCTATTTAAGTATTATATTTGTGTTTTCTCTGTTGTCTGATATCTTTAACAAAAGTGCTTAAACTATTTAGTACAATTCAGTCAAGTTAATAAACAGTTGTTGTATGAATTTATTTATAAAACAAATATAAACTATAAACAATCTTGAAGATTTGATATGCTATGTGTGTCTAGATATTCCATATGATTTTATATAATGTGTCCAGATATTCCTCACTGGTATGTAAAACACTGTGTTGCTGTTGTATGGGAGAGGCGTGCTGACTGTTTCCCACAGGCAAAATTTGTTCCTGTTCACCCGGGAATTCTTGTCATCACTGTGATATTTTAAAGGGTATTTTTGCATAATAGGCCTCGAATCTTAAGGTGGATTATTGTTCAATCAAGACAACCTCTCAGGAAAACGTGTAATGGGCTCGTGTTCTTCGAGATTAAGCCTTCGTGGCAGTCCTAAAATTGATTATTCCTGTGTTGTTGTAAATTAAATCTTAAAATTTAGCCAAAAGTTTATTCGTTTTGTAAACAGCTTTCAATATCATCGGTATATTTTAAGGTTAGTTCTGATGTAAATTTTGGAGAAATATTTAATTTGATTTTTGTCACAAAAATCAAATATTCATGATGAATCGCCAGCTATTATTGATGTTTTAAACCCCAAATAGCCCACAAAACGTAATATCCTAACGTACTTACCTGTAATAATTTTATTAGTCACCAAGAGTCAATGGCAAGCCTATAATCGCAATAATAAAAACATAGATCGAAGTATAAGTAAAGTATTACACAACCACCACCACTCATAAGATTGTCATTTTTCAAACGTCCTGATTTTACTCTAATTAGATTTATCTTTAATACCAAAAACAGTCCCATTTATAAGTGCGTCTCTAAACCCCGAACAAAGCCATCAGCCATTAATCATTCAGAGTTTCCAAATACCATTAGCTCCACGTCATGATTCACTCATTAGTTACTATCGACACTTCTAGAAATTAAGCACATACCTAACTTACATTCTAGGCCAGTTCGCTCAGCGACCCGAACTGAATCTTGGCCTCTGGAACATGAGATCGCCAAGTCTATCAATCTTATTGCCGCACTCAGAGATGTTAATTCAGTTTATCATTCAGGATTTTGGAAGTGTGGTAGTACAATATAGCGACTGCCCTTCGACCGGGACGAGACCAACTGAATGATGGTTACACGATTCAGAAACTATCAGAATTGTGCAGATTTCCTCACAAGGGTTTCACTCACTTCCGAGCTATTATCTCTTTGAGCGCAACGACTCGCACTTGACTGCAAAATTGTAATGTAATAAGACTAATTTTACTACTAATAGCACTATTGGCACTATAAGGAATGACACTTTTTGCTTATATCACTGTCGACTAAATGATGGCTAGGAAGCCTTTTTACCCGACTACGGCAAAGCAAAAGGAGGGTTATGATTTTGACAGGCTGGTAGAAATACTAAAAATTCAGAGGTGCTTGGAATCGAACCACGAACCCGTGCGCGGCGCGTTTTTATCCACAGAGCTCTAGCATCGCTTCTAAAACGAGCAAACGCTTGGTTCTATGGTCAGTAATCACCGCCATCCATGAATGTCGGCGAGATGAGTTATAGATAAGATAAGATACATTTAACTGTGGGAGAGCCACGCTTCGGCATGAATGGGCCGGCTCGACCGGAGTGATACCACTGCCTCACAGAAAACCAGCGTGAAGCAGACCCTGTGCTGTGTTTCGCCGAGTGAGTGAGGGTACCGGAGGCCCACCCGGGTGGGGGGAAAGGGGATAAAAGGTTGGCAGCGCACTTGTAACTCCACTGGTGTTGCAAGTGTCCATGAGCGGCGGCAATTGCTTGCCATCAGGTGATCCGCCTGCTCGTCTGCTAGCTATCACTTAAAAAAAAATTTGCTTAAAACACACAGACACACCACATTACAGACATTGACAATACAAGCACTGATACATAGAATTAATGAAACATACAGCGACATAAACAAACATTATAAGCAAAACGGAACTCACTCAGCTCAAGCCATGGCTTGAGGTAGACGTACCTTTAGGCCATGGCGCTGGTTTTATGTCAGTTATCGGTATCTTAAAAAGACGAGCTCTACTTTTAAATATCCTGCCAACAAGTTCCACTAGAGATTGTCGCTCTGTAAACAAGGCAAGTGATTTTTAATGACCGTCCTGTGATATTAGAGTCCCTTGGACTCTTCCTAATGGTGAACGTAACGTGACACTGCATATAAGGTGAAACACACGGGATGATATAGCTTGAGCTACCGCTGCTCTAATGTAACATGGGGCATCGGAGAAGGTATTCAACGTCGTCTCGTAAGAGACACAGGGCGACTAGGATCAGAAATTAACTCAGTGATGTTGACAGAAAAACGTGGTGTTTTTAAGGGAATACTATAAAACTCGTGGCTCGCCATCACTTCGTTTCGTGACTGAACTTACACCAGTACCGATAGATGGCGCTGGGATTTGATTACATCACGCATGTGTTTCGTGTTTTCGGTTTACATATAAGCCTTGCGTTGGCTATGAGATTAACCTTTTTATAAAATTAAATAGTAGAGATATACTGTCGTCCATAAAATACTTGTTAAGGAAACTAATACAAAGACAAAAGAAATAAGGAAATTAAGGTTATTTTTTGTATCAGTCTGTAAGCAGAATCACACTGGTGCTTGTTTTAATTCAATATTAAAAAAAGAATCTACGATTCATTATATATAAGCCTCCCCCAATGTTTTCTACATAGATCAGTTCATCATAAAAATTCCTGCGACCTTCAAGTAGATCGTCGGTCCACCTTAAGGGGGTCTACCACGATTGAGACTTCCTGTACGCGTCCTCCACTCAAGGACCTTTCCGCCTCAACGGCCGTCTGATCTCCCCGCAATGTGCCCTGATTTACCTGCGACCTTAGATCTTCTGCGGATCACATAATTTTTGACATGAACACGCAAAGAGATTCCGAACATAGCCTTCTCCCGCCACTATTAGAACCTATTAAATATATTCAAAAGCTTGACTACAAAAGTAGCCCGGGTCTGTTGCGAAAAAAGATTCAAACCTGATTTTCATTCAAACAGCCTAACAAGATAAGACTATCGCCGGTTATGTGTTATGCCTCTGAATGCATAACACATAACCGTATGTATTCATATTAAGGTGTGCAAACGTCTGGCGTGGTGCCAACATCGCACTGATTCCGGTGGCTCTCGCAGTATTCTCTGAGGTTATTGCAATTTAAATGGTACCTTACGTACATTTAGTTTCCAACGTCCACATTTCAATGCAATTTGATCCTTATCACAAATAAGTACGGTTCAATGAACAGGGTAACATTGAAAGAGCGGTCTAATAGAGTGCGCTTTTGTGTAGCAAACTTAAAGCATGTTTTTGGGTCTTTGACCGAGTTTGTATGGTTTGAGTGTTCTCTTAGATTTTCATTTTCAGTGGGATATTGTATTGCTTTAATGCTTCAAAGGATTCCATTTCTAGGAACGCACAGCTAAATTAATGGAAGCGAAATGAATAGCTCGACCGGAATAATTACAAAATTAAAAGATAAGGTCTATATTTCGTCTTGCACTACGTCACATACCTACGCACAAACATACTGAAATACATTAGGATTATCTAGAAAGTATTAAATAAAATTGAATTGTCTCCCGAATAATGTAAATAAGTATTCACTCTTACGAATACAAATCAAAAAAATCTTTTATTATTTGAGTACGCAAATTGGCGCCCAACGTGGGGCAACCTACATCAAAATGAAATTAATGAAAGATATATTTTGTATTCTCTTTGACACGCGCTATACTTCTCTTTTATTTAGATGAGGCAAGTACGAGTATATTCATTCATTGCAGGACGTTTCGTTAAAACTTGGAGGACATCTGTTCCGCCATCATCATCAGCCTGTTGCTGTCCACTGCTGGAGACCTCTCCAAATACTCGCCACTTTCATCGATCTTCGGCTACTCGCATCCACCTCCAGCCAGCCCTCTAGCGCAGATCGTCACTCCATCTGGCCTGAAGCCGTCCTACACTACGTTCACCAAGACGCGGTCTCCACTCCAGAACTCGTTTACCCCAACGGTTGTCAGTTCTGCGGCAGATATGGCCAACCCACTGCGATGCCACTGTTCACTGTTCCGCCAAGAATGTCGCAAACCGATTGTTTTAACGCAATATTGTTCCCACCCGATGCCATTATTTACACGTTCAATAGCAAATACTCCTCGCTATCGACCAGGCCATGTTGCTGCACGACAAATTAATTGGCCCTAGCCCACGAATTATTGGTATTGCTAACAGAACTTTCTATAGGAAAAAAGATCAAAACATCTTCTGTTGTTTGGAAAAAAACTGGTAAAGGTGCAATGCGGATGCGAGCCGCGACAAGGCATAATTTTGTAACGGCTTTTGTACAGGTTGACTTTATTTTAGCACATTTGATATATCTGCTAAAGAATACAAAATACCACAAAAAATACCCTACTTGGCCTTTTTCCAATGGGAAACCATCATGGCTTTTGTTTTGTCACATGTGGGGTACAGGTTGTGTGTGGGACGTTAAAGCCCTAGGGTGTCCATTACAGACACCCCAGAGTTCACACAAAAATAACTTTAGTAAAATAAATAGTAAAATAATAAATGCTTAGCTACTTACTTAATGGTATTGGCTTTACTTTGTGCAGTGAAGAGCCAAGAAGTGATATCAATACATGAAATTGTATGGTAAGGTGAGTGTTTTTTATATAATAGGTGGCAAACGAACAGACGGATCACCTGATGGTAAGCGATGGAAGGCGATAGACCCCAGCATCACCAATAGAGTCACAAGTGAGCTGACAACATGTTATTCTCGTTTCCCCCCGATTGGGCCTCCTCACTCGAAGAAACACAGCGCAGGCGCTGCTTCACGCCGGTCTTTTGTGAGGCCGTGGTATCAGTCCGGTGAAGTTTTTTTTGAGATGGGAATGATGATGAGATTTTTCTTTATTTATCAAACAAAAATTTAACAACACTGCGCATACGATCGGCAAAATTCGCACCATCGCTGTACAATCGCTGCCTTACTCAATTGTGGGTACATTTTGTACTGAACGCACATTCATTTGCATAAAACGCCACAATAATGTCCATTTAAGTCGCAGTTTGATAATAATGGCGCCATTTATTCTTTTCTACATTTGTAGTAATCTATATTTCTCTACTTGTTGCCAGTCATTGGCCTAAAGTTCTCGCAGATCATTTTCGACTACGTCTTTCCGGCGATTCCTAATAGGCCAGCCTATCAGCCGACAAAGTGGCGTTCTCTTGTTTCGGAGGCCAAGACTCGTTTCGGGTCGCTTAGCCTGCGGAGTAAGTAAGTATATTTCTCTAGTCGAAAACTAGCTACGTTACTTGTAGCCTGCTAATGACCTAGTGTTAACGAATCCAACAGATTGACTGGTCCGATAGCGCGCGGGGTAGTGAGGGACCCTACCTCGTACATCAAAGTTATCGCCATACTGAACAATCATTAGCGCGAAGAGTATTTACTGGGTGTAGATTATTTGTTCAAGAGTGAACAGACATCTTCTAGGCAAACGCGTGTCATCCTAGACCATAGTCACTTTCCATTAGGTGCTACTGTGGTCAAGCGTTGGCTTATAGTCTAAAAAAGTGTATTCATGAATTTTATTAGTATCCGTCTGATGCTTGTCAGTAACACAAGTGCTTGAGCAGTCCACTGCTGGACTCTGATTGATTTTTTGTTACTCGCATCCAGCTCTTGCCAGCCATATTGCGCAGGTCATACTTAGTACGGATAAGGTATTTTCTTTGATGGTGGTGTTTTTTACATACACTTTGATATAGCAAGCTTATTATTATGTATTTAAATGTATTTAAGTTTTACTTGTATAAAATGTGTATCCTCTGTTGTCTGATATCCGTAACACTAAGCTACTTAATACGGAGTCAGGTCGATGTTTAAATGAATTGTAGGAATTTCATTAATTATTTATTCAATCTGCGCCTTTCCATTTTGTTCTAGTATGGTGCGTCAAAAGTGGAAGCTAAACCATACCGTCGGCGTCCTCTATAAGCCATCCGGCCCCGTTCCATTGTACATTTGTGCAAAGTGCCTAGAAACGCGGCGGTTCGTTTGCATAAAGCCACATAATGCCGCTTTTAACCCGAACCATTTTGTTTGCTAACAATGCTGTTTTTTACGTCCACCCTGATTGATGACGATAAACGTGCTAATGTTAACTGGGAACAAAGGTCCTTGATAGGTCAGTGTTTTGCCTTGAGATACAAGTCTTAGAAATTCTTTTATAAACCTTGTTTTTAGCATTGTCTGAGTTATTACGGTGTTACGGTTTTGGGTCTTTCGGAATAAATGAAAACTGCTTTTGTTGGTGAATGTTTTTTCTGTTTTAAAGGGCAATTTTTCTTTTAGAAATATTGTATCTTTTATTTTCAAAGGCGTAGTGCTGAATAGTAAAGCAACGAAACGGTATTATTTTGTCAAATATGTCCGCTGGTCCGCATAAAGTAAAGTATCAGCATATTATTACTGTCCCGCTGCAGGGCAAAGGCCTCCATCACAGAAATCAAAGTCATCGCTACTATGATGGGATTAGGCTTAATCACCATGCTTGCTTAATGCGGATTGGTGATCATTGGAAACCTATATTATCCACCTGATTACTGACTACCTACATAATTATGTAGTACTATATACTATCAATACTATTATTATAAATGGGTGTCTGTCTGTCTGTATGTTTGTCTTTCTTTCTCGGCAAACGGAGCGACGAATCGACGTGATTTTAAAGTGGAGATAGTTGAAGGGATGGAAAGTATCATAGGCTAATTTTTGCTCTTTTCTAACTGCCCATTTAAGGGAGGTGGGGGTGGGGAAAAGCTAGTATCCTATATGCAAAAAATTCGAAACCTACTTTTGCTTAACCGGGGAATTGTATCTCCTCCGGAGATTTTATTGACCACTTTAGATCATTAGTATCAGTAATGAAGTCAAGTAAACATACCCATAAATCATACTCATTGTGAACCGTGGTTTATTCAAACTACTCACTCCGTGAGTCGTTACCGCCTTAATGGATGCATTGGGACTTATAATGGTTATTAAAATATGAGATTCAGATTGCGTGAGCTCAACTTGTTAAATTAGAATGGATTTCAACAGCTGGCTAGATGACGTCATTATATTTTATGATTCTAAGGGCGTGCTACGCCCCCTCGTCTAGTGGTTAGTTCCTTTATGCTAGAGGTCATAGTTTAAGCCTTCTGCTTGGAAAATATTTTAATATAAGTAGGTATGTAGTAGTATTTATGTGATTTTTTAGACCCGGGAAAGAGCTATATTTATGTGAAAGGTGGTAGACAAGCAGATAGATCACCTGATGGTAAGCGTCCCATAGACACTTTATTTTTTGTTACCGTGTCTAGAGACACACTTAATTCTGCCAATGCCGATTGATTCTGACTATAAAGTATTAAACCGGGAATTAACACGACGTTTATTTTTAAGTACATTAATAAACGTCGCGTTAATTCCCGGTTTAATACTTTATAGTTATAATGCAACGCGAAAATTTAAAAAACCGATTGATTCTGATTTTTAATAACTAAATTTGACAAATGTCAATGAATCATTTTCATTGGTTTTTGACTTAGAACATTACCAACGTTTTTGTTCCTTGTTAACAGATGAACAATATTACATGGAAATTTGATATTTGCATTTATCAGTTTAGTTTGCAAAATTACTGAAGAGTGTAGAACATATACAGTATTATGATTCCGGAGTGTTTCATAGTATACTCAGGCCGGAGTAAATATTATAAGAAATTCGTTTCCTAAATTAGCCCGATCGGGAATCGAACACGGGAACACGGGTTTAAAGGAATCAAGATTGTAGGACAGAGGAAACACATGCGACCGCAACGAGTTTTATTTTTTTATGGTACCTACTACAGGTTGGCCACTAAAATATTTATCTTTTTTATTCTTGGTCGTGCGGAAGTCTATTGGCGGTAATTACTTACTAATCATTATGTGCCCCACTGAGCAAACTGTGAGACTTTCTAATAGGCGGGCAAACAGACGCAAAGCCAAAGAACGCCAGCTATAGTTTAATATATTATGCGATCTCTTTTTTACTAACGTGGAATAGCTTACTAATAACTTGTTGATTCACCTGTGGACAGATTATTAGAGTACCAATTTCTGGATCATACCTGCTCTTTGGATCTTATCTTCTTTTGTCGTACGTAACAAATAGCGAAAAAAAGAGATAGCCTACTATCACACAACCACTCCTTTTTGTGGGAAAAGGACACTAGTTTTTTCTTTTTGATATTATACAGCATTCATCAGGTCACAAAAAAGGTTCGTATTCATAGACGCTATAAATTAACCTTTAACTAAATATGACGTGCGGTGTCGGAAACTTTTAATTGGACTATTTACTCCTCTTTCGCAATTTGCTGTACAAATTGTCGTGATACAACAAAGTTTTGCAGAGCCAGTTACCCACTATTTTGATGTGGCAAATAAACATTGAGGAATTAACAGTACCTATGTTACATAAACATACTGTGATAAAAAAAAAACTTTTTTAATTTTGAACTAATTGCAGTTCCACGTTTTCGGCTAACCGCACCGAGGGTGTGGAGGGGATGCGGCGCGCCGCATCATTCAACCGGTGCGGCTCGTCGCAAACCCAGGAGGCCAATTCACGGTTTTGGCCTCGGTCGAGTCGACTTCATGGAACGCATAGACCAATAGAACAAGATAAGGAATGTCGACTGTAATCTGTGTTCTCATATTGTGCGTTCCATGAAGTCGACTCGACATAGAAGGCGAAAACCGAGAATTGGCCTCCTGAACTACTGGGCTGTGCCCAAATCAGTGCGGTGTTCGTACTGTGAGAGTGAAAACGCACAAGAAGCTGCCGCGACAGTGTACCACTACGGTAGGCCGCAGTATATACGGTTTGCCGTAGCGGCATGCCGTATTCCGGCTAGCCGGTCTTGGCTCTATTGTGGTCTGCCGCAATCGTCACTCGTCAATGCTTATTGAAATATTGCACATTATTGACCTTGAAGAAGTTGCGGCAGTTATTTATTTATATCATCATAGAAAATATTGTTAAAAAATAAACATAGATTTTGGATCCATCGGCTATTGGATGACACGACATGACGGCAAACTGAGATCGAACTTCTACGTCATCGGCTGTTTAGTGACATTTTAACATCTCAAATCAAAAATAAATCAATCAACGTGTAGATGGACCTTAGATCTGTAATGCGCCATCTAGCGGATTTTTCACACTCAATAAATAGCCCCCATGGTTCAACGTTTTAGTCACCAACACCACAATTTGAGTTATTTTTCGCTATTTTATACGTACACGGCGAAAAGAGGTAATATCCAAATAGGAGGTAGATCCACTAATTGATATTCTGATAATCAGTCAACAAGTGAATCAACAAGTTATTAGTAGGCGATTCCACGTTAATTAAAAAGAGTTCGCATATTGTTTTAGGTTTCCGCAATAAATAAAACTGGAGGCATTTTGCTTTGCGTCTGTTTGCCCGCCTAATACAAAGTTACACAGTTTGTTCAAACACAGTGGGTAAAAGTGAATAGTATAGTAGAGATGACCGAGTAACTTAACAGTGGGAGTAGTGAGTTGTTTAACAGATGGAGGGTCATGCTTCAGCATGAGTCCGGACCATTACTAGTTGGACCATTACAAGTCCGGGTGCCCTGTGGCTAGGGGCGTTAAGAATACTGCCAAGTTATTCCCGACCTGTCGTAAGAGGCGACTAAACGGGCTTCGAAGTACATGAGCATGCCACTACTGGGGAGTGGTTTACTCAGTATCACGACTCCGCGAGAGAAAAAATCCTCCTGGGTGTCCTGGTAGGTCGCGCATTTGGGAAGGGCTGCACTGCGCCAAACAATTTGGCTGTGGCAAACAAAGAGGCGAGCGCGATTTGCGGTGCGGTCCGCAAACTCCAACTTTACCCCAATAGGGCCTTAAGTCCCCTCACGCACTCGACGTGTAGGCGCTACTTTATGCCGCGGCCGGTATTCTGTGAGACCGTGGTATCAATTCCATTCATGACGAAGCGTGACTTAAGTTCCCCGTTTAAGTTCCCCACTTTGTACACTTTCCATACTGTATCTTCTTACATTGCGGCAATCAACTGTTTGCCTTTCTAATTTGCTGGACATCACGTAGAGTGATATACTGGATTTGGTCAAGTTCTTTTAGTAATAAACACGATTGTTTACTCTAATCGCCTGTTAGGTATCGCTTTCTGACGTTCGTGTTTGTTTTGGCTGTATTGTATGCTTAGGTTTGTTTGATCACTGATTAGCGGGTGAAAATTAGGTTGCGGGAACGAAACCGGCAGTGGTCGTGACGGCGGGACGACGCGACCGCGAAACGAAGGCGGTATCTTCTATCTATGTTGGCGTCACTTTTGACAGTGATCGTGGTCATCAATTCAAATTTTTTTTTATGTGAAAGGTCGCAGACGAGCAGACCGATTAGATAATGCTAAGCGATGGCCGCCGCCCATGGACACTTGCAACACAAGTGACGTTACACGTGCGCTGCCAACCTTTAATCCCCTTCCTCACTCACTCGGCGAAACACAGCACAGGGGCTGCTTCACGCCGGTTTTCTGTGAAGCAATGGTATCACTCCGGTCGAGCCGGCCCATTCATGGCGAAGCGAGGCGCTCCCACATTTAAAACAATTTTTTTTAATGTGATAGGTGGCAGACGAACAGACGGATCACCTTATGGTAAGCGATGGCCGCCGCCCATAGACACCTGCAAGAGTCTGCAACACCAGCAGAGTCAAAAATGCGCTGCCAACCTTAAAAACCTTTAACCAATTTGTTTTATAAACCTGCCTGTCACTTTCCCATTTTCAATGAAAAATATGAAAATAAAATTCCTTTAGAAAGAAGACGTTATCAGAATTTCATCCCAAAATCTCTCCTATACTCAACGACGTCATGAATAAAACCAAGAGTTAGATTTCGTTGAAAACCGTCTCTATTTAGATGTAAAGCGATGTCCGGGGTTCTTATGATTTCTCATGAATTTCCTTTAAGTTGAGTCCAGGAATAATATGCTTTTAGTTCACCGATTTGACGGTGGAAAAGCCATGCTTCGACATGAATGGGCTGGCTCCGGCGGAGTAATTTCAAAACGTCTTAGCAAACAGAGAGAGATTTAGATGCACACTGCTTAAGGTGCTTCCCTATGTATAAGTGTCCGAGTCGACACTAAGGTTTTTTTACAATAAACCACAATAATTGCTTTAGCTCAAATCCATATCCATACTACCTATAAAGAGATAACTTTTATAGACAACGAAAAGGCTTATAAGTAAACCGAAAACACGAAACGCTTGCGCGATGTAATTGGACACAGCGCCATCTATTGGTTCATTTACTGAATTACGATCCCGAAGCAAAGTGAGGGCAGGCGACTAGTACTTTATATAAACAGGACTACACGCGAAGACGTTTTGTATAAGTACAGTTATAGCACTTACTGATTGACGTTTCGACTGCGTTACAACAGCCGTGGTAATAATCCAACCCGGATAGGTACTGTAAGTGTAGTGTGTTGGAGTGACTTTACTGACAGTTTATTTAGTGATAGTGTAAGTACCGAAAATGAGAGGGTAAATGAAGATAACAAGATAGCAATGCGAAAGTTTTAAAACCTATTGTTATATATTTTTCTTGTATAATTTGGTACTCATGGTACGGGGGTTGCCCTAGTTTGAGACCAGCCGGGCACCACGAGATAATTTTGTCGACGCTCGTATTGTGTCGGCGCAAGTTGCTTCTCACTCACTTGACTGAGCGATGAGCGGGATAGAAGGATGCGCTCTCGCGAACGAGTGTCGACAAAATTTTGTCGCGGTGCGCATGTTAGGCCTACAGGTTGATTGGTGTGATTGTCTGGTGCATTTATTTATTTATTGCAGACCCTGTAGCATAGCATTTTGCCTCTGTGTTGATTTGGTTCAAGTCACATTTTAAAAGACTTTTACTTGAAAAGTGGCTTCTTTGCAAAAGTGAAAGTCTTGCTCGAGTGCGAACATAATGGCTTCACCCAAGAACCAGGACCCCAAGCCCAGACAGTGCAGTCGCTGGATATGAGATCTACTAACCACACTAGCCAGAATATGTCCTAATTTAGATTGTTGTTTTTTGTTCTTCCATATACTTGTTTATCGCTGTATATACACACTATTTTTTATGACCAGCAAACGTTATCTATATATTTAATTTATCTATCCACTGCTAATTCAACGCAGTTTAGGGCTATAATTGGCTTACACCTCTGTCCACTAAACTCTAGATACGTCGCACAAAGTCCAAAACTCGACATGACATGCCACTGTCGCAGCTAATTCCAGAAATACGTCAGAACGGACATTGTCCAGTTTCAAACTCAACTTGGAACTTTTACTTTGTCACTCGAAGTCGAGAGTTCGAACTATTGGCTCGATACAGCTGCGGTGGACATTTCTGTCTCAATTTAGAGAGTTGATAGGTTTTAAACATTTGTAGCGAGTTTATAGTTAGTGGTTTTGTCTTAGTTGTAAAGTTTGTCGCCTGTTATTTGACATGTACGTATAATTAAATTACCCAGCATCTAAAAGTATGGCCAGATGGAGTGACGATCTGCGCAAGACGGCTGGCTGGAGCTAGATCGAAGATTGATCAAAGTCGCGAGCATTTGGAAAGGCCTATATCCAGCGGTGGACTGCAACAGGCTGATGATGATGATGATGAAAGTATGGTAGCCAACACAATAATTTTACATACTCAAAGGAACTTGATAGCGTAATTGACTACACCGGTACACAGTCGCGGATTTAAACATTATATAGAAAAAATATTTACCAGTAGTAAAGAAAGTAAAGTATAGCACAAATGAGCCTGTATACAGTCCCATTGCAGGGCCTCCATCATAGAAATCAAGTCATCGCTACTATGATGGGATTTGGCATAATTACCACGCTTGCCTAATGCGGATTAGTGATCACAAACCCGAGCTGTGTTCGAAAAATTCGAAAAATACTTTTTGCTCGGCCCGGGAATCCAACCCAGAACCACGAGATCATAGGGCCGCGCGGTACTTAATCCACTAGACCAACGGGGCGCTTGTATAAATTTACAAGGAGCCACTTTACTAATGTTTGTGTCAAAATTCATTTAATAAAAAACGTTTACCATTTGACGACCCGTTTAACGCAGTGATTTGAGTGCCGGTTGTGACGCAAGGGTCACGGATTCGATTCCCGCACCAACACAAATGTTTGTTGATGAAACAGATATCTGTGTTGGGTCTGGATATTTGTGGTTCCTTCGTTGTTTCTGGTTTCGATAGCATAAGGGAAAAACTTAGTTTGGGACCAGAACAATGTATGTGCTGTTGTATCAACTTATTTATATATTAGTCTAGCAACACCCTATAAAGTAAGTACAACGTTTTGTATTTTTTCGGCCAAAACACTCTTGTCTTTGTAAGCATTGATTCAAACTTGTCTAACACAACTAAAGTTTTCTGACGTCTTATTGCCACTCTATCAAAACTTTTTGCAGACTTGTTATTATATTTTCGTCTGTCATTGTTGACATCGATAAACTTGTCGATTATAATAATAATTTCATTCCTCAGGGGTTTTAGATCGTCTCAAAAGGTCACAAGACCTCTCGTGACCTTCAGTAATATTAAGTTTGTTGACTTTCAATATCTCTTTAATTTGTAGTTTTTGCAGAAACTTATTATGTCGTATTAAAATAAATACCTAACGTAAAAAAGGAGACGACGTTATTAAGGTTTTCTGTGAAACGTTTATTTATAAACTCATCTTTACTTATGTTATTTGAAAGAAAATATGAAAAATATAATTTACAAATTTATTATGGTCTCAAAAAAATTGCTACAATCAAAGTGACATGAAACATTCTCACTCTTTTCTGGTTATAAGTTATGTACATGACAAGAACAAATGAGTATAAATCAAGAAACATGACACGGAAGGAATAAACACTTAAGTCATATCTCAGTACAAACTGACTTAATACTCTGGTTTTTAATCATGTGGAGTAAACTGACGGATGCAAATGTCAAGTTTCTATACATTTTGACATTTTTCATCTGTCAAATTGAGTGATAATGTAGGTATAGGGATGACACATTGACATCTGTCAGTTTACTCCACATGATTAAAAATAAGAGTATAAGTGCTTTTGGTCACCGTGTCTAATGTTGTTCAGAATAATATTGGAAAGAAGTTTCGAAATAAGCATAGAAAAATAACAACATCTTCTATACTATTTATAAAGTTACTTTTTAATATTTACGTCAATGATGTTCTTAAGTGCTTTACACACTCAAAGATACTGTTATATGCTGATGACACAAAGGTATTTTGTGCTGTCAAAGACTTAAATGATTGTGAGAGCATGCAAAATGATTTGGATCGATTATGTGACTATTGCACTCAAAATAAGTTATACCTTAATATCGAAAAGTGCTGTACAATATCATTTACAAGAAAACAAAAACCTATTCATTTTGAAATACAAGCTACAAGGAAAGACTTTGAAAAGGGTAAATGAGATAAGAGATCTTGGTTCAGTTAGATAGCGGATTATATTTTGAATCACATTTCAATAAGATTACTG
>CM026278.1:4051553-4101076 GCA_014851415.1 Cnaphalocrocis medinalis | reverse complement strand
CTAGGATTTATTGTAAGCATGGCAACGTAATATAAAGGTCAGATTTTTGATGGATGCTGGTAGGGATTTCTATTACTAGCTGACGACAGAATGCTTGAGATAGTTTCTCAATTTGTGAAGCTACAATTTTTGCGATAGTAATTTAATTTTGTTTAAAGACAATTCCAACTAAATAGCTACCATGTTTTATGCTAATATACTCATAGGTGCAAGTTGGTGACAGCCAAACGAACAGTGGGTCTTAATAATTCGGTACCAAAATTATCCTTCTTGGAGCGATAGTAGCCCAATGGATGGATGGTAAACCCCTTGGCAATCTCTCATCGTCATTAAGTGGGAAGAGACCGTGATGACCGGTAAGAAGCCTTCACGCTCCATGACCCTCCACGGACGAGACTCTGCTTTTGGAAGGTGCATTTTAATCCACTGAGTTACTATGGCTCCCTTATATATTATTCACTTAGATTATCCGGATTAAACCACACAACTTTTCGACTTCGCGATCGAACTCAGTGACCGTGGTTTTGACCTTAGGGATTCTTAAGCCGCCTCCTTCCTCTAAACTTACCGTATACCATGTGAGTTTAGATTTAGAAGTTTACTTCGCCTCTACTCATAGTGCCTAGCCTAACCTTACAAAACCGCTTTAATTATTTATAATTAATGGTTCGGCATCAACTAAACAATTAGTTTGCGTTGGGGCCCACTAAATAAATTGGGCCTATCCATTTTGAAACAATACTCGTTATAAGTGAAAATTGTTGCAAGTATCAAAATACAATACACACATAACACTTTTTCCAAAGTAAGAACTATATTGTTGCAACTTGGTAAGTAGATGTATTTTTATCCAAAGATAAATCTTTGTTTTTATCTAAAAGCAACAAACGATGTGACGTATGCATAAAAGTCATTTTTAATTTTAGCCGAATGCCAAAGCTTACGCTAGTCAGCTTGTGAATACTAAACTTTAGGCACAAACGAAAAGAAATTGGCTCAATTTGTAACCTAAGGACAATTTAAATTCTAACGTCTTCACAGTTACTCTTGTTTCAGAAAAATGTTTCTCTGTATTATTTAAGTAGGTATAAGAACAGTGTCAGACTAATACTGTCCTACGGCAGGGCAAAGGCCTCCATCATAGAAATCAAGTCATCGCAATGCGGATTGGTGTTTACAAACCCGGGTTATGTTCGAAAAATTCGAAACATATTTTTGCTCGACTTGGGAATCGAAGTCGGGACCCCAGAATTCACGGCCTGGTAATAAAACCATCGGGGCGTTAGATAGGATTTTTTTCATATAATAGTTGGCAGACGAGCAGACGGATCACTTGATGATAAGCGGTGGCTGCCGCCCATAGACACCAGCAACACCAGTAGAGCCGCAAGTGCGCTGCCAACCTTTAGCCCCCTTTCCCCCCAATTGGGCCTCCGACGCTCTCACTCACACGACGTCGAGCCGATCCATTCATGCCGAAGCGGGGCTCTCCCATTATACATAGGCAAGTATGTTGCAACTTATACTTATAACGAAATATCGATTGACCTTTCAAAAGGACGAATTAGCAAAACAACCAAACGTCATCCCCTTCTCCTGGTGAATTAAGTGTCCCGTGTCCTGGAAAACGATGCGTAAAACGCTCCAGGAGCACTTTGGCAGCATTACGCATCCATTTGAGGGCGTGGGTCAAGACGCTCCTGAAACGAGAGGTAGTGAGCGTAAAGGACAGAAGTCGATAAATGTATCGATAGTTCATTTAACAACATTATTCATCCATTTTTAGTCCACCAGGTGGACCGACGATCTAGTGAAGGTCGCGGGAGTTCCTTGGATGCGGGTGGCACAGGACCTGTGTGGAGAAATTTGAAAGGCCTATGTTCAGCAGTGGACGTCTATTGGCTGAAATGATGATAATGAGTTCATTTAATACTCCTTATAAACATACTGCTCTAATTATTGCCAGTCATTAGCCTGAAGTTCTCGCAGATCATTTTACCAGCGATACCTAGGTTGGCCAACAGGCCAAAGTGGAGTTCTCTTGTTTCGGAGGCCTTTTCACCAGGAATATCAGTGATCAAGCTCTTTTTAATCAGAAAACTGAAATATGAGGGTAAGAGAATAGAGAGTGCACGAGTGTATGAATGTTTGTGTAATCAGTTAGGAATAAATATATAAATGCGCCAGACAATCTCACCAATCAACCCGGTCTCAAACTAGGGTAACCCTTGTACTATGAGTATGAACTGTGATTTCGCTACACAAGATGACGTTTATAAATTGAGTGGTCAACCCAGAACACCCATACCCAAGAAAACTTAAAAAATGTAGTTTTCTAAATTGACTTGACCGGGAATCGAACCCGGAATCTTTTGCGCTGTTAATAAGAAAAACCTATCGATAAAATATCCCATCGAATGAAACACCGAACTATCGAAACATCATAAAACTATCCGGCAACCCTAGCCGTCACGGGACGTCCCGGAGGAATGACACCGTCTCCCAGCACTCGCAAATTGAAACGGAAGGTGTCCAATAAATTCCGCATTCACCCTCTAGGAATTCGGCGAGCAAGTTCTTTGTGTATGTGAATTTTTTATCAAGGTTGAGGCACAGCGTTAGTATTGACAGTAGCTTAACATTAAGAAAATAAAATACAGTTAATAATATTAATATGGACACCACAACACACATTACAGGCTACAGACAATAGGGTACTTGACTATTTTTTTTTTATGTGTTTAATCAAAAGACCCCTCTATTAAAGAAACATTGTTGAAAGAATTATTTGATTCTGATTTGAATTACCTGAGATATCACAACTTTAAGAGCACATATTTTACGCGGGCCCAAAAACGCTCTATACAAATGGCTACCAACATGTGACGTCACACGCTGGTGTCTTGTATGCGCGTCTAGCAAATTTTGTTTGGTAGCTATATCAAATGTTTCGTTTATGTACATAGTTTTATAATAAAAGTTTGTGTTTAATATGTGGGTAGTTCAATGATATAATTATTTTTATAATATTATAAACTTTAAAAATGGACTTGCCCATGAAACTTTGAATGCTCACAAAACCAGCTAGACGTTATATTTTTAACTGAAAATTTAGGCTATTGGTTCTTATTTACCAATATTTTGGTAAAGTATCAATATTTTTTACTACATCGATATTAGTCAACTACCCTATTGACACAACACAAGAAAATAAAAAACACTAGTAAAAATCAAAGATTTTACATCCAATATCTTTGGTAAAAATAAATTAACAAAAAAAAAAAACTGTCCTTTCCCCATTGGCCAGCAGTGCCGTGTATTTATATTATGATGTTCATTATTCATTATCTTCCTGCCCTGTTCCCAGATTATCTGGAGTAGCGGAAAACATACTGCATGTTTTCTTCATCTATTTGTGACTGTCATTCGTCATCGTATCATCCACCACCTTTTCAGCCATTCTTGTAATTTAAGATATCTTCTATACAACTTTATAAAGAGATAACTTCTATAGATAATGACAAGGCTTAAATAGGAAATGAAAAAACACAAAACACAAGCCCAGTGTTATTCACGCCAAGCGCCACCTCTTGGATAAGTTACATTACTGTCCCAAAGCGAAGAGAGGGAAGGCCACTAGTTTAAGTAATAAAACTCTTTTCCTCAGCGGCACGTCATTTCGAAAACCGGTACAATTTTGCGGCACTTTGTTTTAAGACAACGGGACTAGTTGACTGAAATACGGGGAAAGTGCCATTCAAAACGGGACGTACATAATTATAATTACATCGTCAGTTAAGGTTTTAAGACTAGCAGTCGCTGTCATATATTGTCATCTTGCTACTTATTATCTTCACACTGTGGCTGGGGTGAGGTGCTGGATAGTGCGACGTGTGTTGGAGGTTTTCTGATCACTCTTACAAGGAAAGGTATATAGCTTTTGATATCGTTTCATTACATGTTATCTGTTCTTCACTTCGACCAAACACTCCTCATATTATGTCAAAGAACATGGGTTCGGAATAGTGCTAATTACGTTAAAAGGCATACAAACAGACGAATTACTTGATAGTAAGCGATTGCCACCGCACAAAGACTGTAACACAAGTGGACTCACAAGTGCGCTACTTTTAACCCCCTTTCCCCCAATTGGACTTCCAGCACCCTCACTCACTCGGCGGAATACACCGCAGGCACTGCTTCTTATTACCGGAGGAGAGCCCGACATAACCCGTCCGCCCTACGGCAGACGGGTATGCATAAGGACGTCGGCCTATTGCACATCGGGCCAGCAGCATTCCCATAACGCAAAAAAGGCACTGCGTCACATGTCTTTTGTGAGGCCGTTCCATTCATGCCGAAGCATGGCTGTCCCACAATTCCAATCCATGTTAGCTGTTACTAGGGCTCTGATATTAGGTTTGTAATTAGCTTCAGTATCTGTGATGCAATTAGTGGTAGTTCCAACCGCTTTACATAATATTACGACCACATCAACATAAGTCACCTCCCCCAAACTGGCTTCATAAACCAACATCAATAACAGCTTTTACACAATTCGACATTATTAATTTGACTGCTAGTCAGATTATACAGTCATTCCAGCAGTAATGACTCTTAACGATCACCATAACAATTGCCTTAACCACTCGTAAAAAAACGCGTAAAAAATTAACAACTTTTCACAATTGGTGTGGTAAAATTTTAAATCAGGACAAGTGAAATATAAATATTTTTTTTTGCATATTTTTCTGTTCATTGATAATGGCTAATACTTATGTATTTATTTTTATATTAGTATTAGACATTTTAATATATTTAGTACTCTTATTTTCCTTTTTCAATATTGCACCACCCCTCTTCTATTATTATTTATCAAATGGCCTTGGCCCAAAGATTGTCAGGTAGAAATCGTTTTAAGCGATAAGACCAAAATTGGACATAAAATTACTATGATTTCTAGTTCTTATGTTGTGAATTTTGTGCAAAAAAAGTATATCATATACGTACGTAGTTTTCTACGTAGTTCTCTTACGGGCTACGTTTAAAAATATTTTGCTAAAAGCAAACTCTATTAAATTAAACGCAAAACAGACCTCCAATAAACAAACAATAAAACCCAATCGCCAAAGTCAAGATTGATCGATTGAAACCTTTTATTACGACACCGATGTGTCTGCTACAAAATGAAGTTTGCCCATCGAAACTAGATGTGGGGTAAACAAGTATAGGATAAACATACCGGATTGGATCGGCCCAGTTGAACCGGATTTCTTGATTGATAGGTTTGTAGGAGGGACTGAGCAGTAAACACATTTCGGCAGTGTTCTGCGTAATTTGATATCGTTTTGTTTGAAAAACTGTTTTGTCGTTTTGACTTGGTTATGCAAATTGGGTTTGATTTTCTGGATAATTATAATGGTTCGCTTATGAAGGCCAAAAATGACTCAAAGGGCAATGGAAAACGCATCGAAAAAGCGAAAAGGTTCTTGACTGGAGGTAGCGTACAGGAAATCGCAGACGTGGTAGGCTGCCACAAGGTGCACCGACGATACGGTGAAGGTCGCGGAAATTCCTTCAGAGGCCCATGTCCAGCAGTTGACGTCTGAAAAAAGATGATCAGATGATTTCTGAAAAAAAAACAAATGTTTTATAATCTCACTGAATGGAGATGATGAGGTATAGGATGTCACGTGTTTACCTAAAAATCCTAAAAGTACAGGCAACACCTGGAAATTTGTTTTGTTTAGAGTTGAAACTCTCAGAGAGGAGAAACGCTCACCATCTATCGGCAGTTCGCCACACTAAGCTAGCCGCTGTGATAAAACTGATCGATATCTTTTATCCCCCACTTTGAGACTTCCCTTACCCATATTTTGTACGAAACATCCAAATATTTCTAAAGAGAATCCGTAATCGTAAAGTGCAATCTGCATACAAACTCCGTCTCTTTGTCATAGCAAAAACCTTTTAGCACAGCGCTGCATCAATATATTCTAGCTCCTGAATTCCTGCAGCAATTCCTTTTAGAATGGACCTTACATTTTGACTCGACAAGGGTGTTATTTGGGTGGCAAGGTGTTTATGGCTACGTCGACACTTGAACCCTCTCCAACGCACTCGGCAGGTTTGGCAGCGAAACATGCGGATTCATATCCTGCCCGATTGTGATTGGCAAAGCGACGATTAGGCTTGGACCAAACTGTGTGATACTTTTGAGCTCGAATGGGGATATCAATCTTTTTTATGGTCTTGTTAGTGCAAAGAGTTGGAAATGCTTTTTGGACCAGTGAACCATATATTTTCTAACTACGCAACGTATATAAGGACATAGATATACATGGAAGAGTTGAAAATGTCATTGAAAGTAGTCATTAGGTAAATATACATCGACTAAAACAATATAGATATACATAAACTTGGAACAACAGACATAATAGTATGGGTTGACAGACACGCAATGGTAGGTATAATGCGCCAAGAAAGTCGTGACAACCGATGTTTGGGGAACTATCGTCATCATAGTGTATCAATACTTACCCGAAGAAGCATTAATAATTTGTTTTTCTTTCAAAGTTTGAACTTTGCATTGCTTCGGAACTACTACAAACAGTTTTTGTGTGCATTGTTAGTCCAAAATAGAATGTATAATATTAATAAAATCAGTGTTGAATTTTAATTTTTGGAGCATGTGGCTCCAAAAGTTCCAAATCTAGCATGACTTTTGTTCCTCACAAACGACCAAAATGACGTAACTAACTTACCTATTTTGCACGTAACTCACTTAATTTGCACGCTCATTTTTTATTTCATTTAATCCGGCATCGGTTGGTCATTCGGTCGAAAATCAGAGGCATTAAGATTTAAACCCTACCTTACACTTCAATTTAAAGTACCAACATTTCCATCCATTAAATCTTTCTTCGTATTAATGGGTATTTACCACGCAAGGTCATACTTTATGCAGTACCACCACACGGACAGCATAAGGAAGACGTAAAAGCCACTTGCCGCAATATTTTCCGATTAGAACCCGGAATGCGCACTCAGAGGTAGCAATTACTACTACTGGGTTTATAAGTCAGGTTTGTACCTGGATATCAGCGGAGTAGTTTAGGTAAGTTAGGTAAGTGAATAAGAATGCGACTTTTTTATGTGATAGGTGGCAGATGAGTAGACGGATTACCTGATGGTAAGCGATTGCCGCCACCCATAGAAACCTGCAACAGCGGTATAAGAGGCACAAGTACGCCGCCAACCTTTTAACCCCATTTTCCCCCGATTGGGCCTCTTGTACCCTCACTCGGCAAAACACAGCGCAGGCGCTCCTTCACGCCGCTCTTCTGTTAGGCTTACTTTACTTTGATATCTCTCTGGTCCAGCTGGCCCATTCATGCCGAAGTGTGGCTCCCCCACTGGGAAAATCTCTACATTTTTGAACACGCGTATTTCTAATACGCGTTACACTTGCGCGATATAATCGACCCCCACCGCCATCTATTGGCAATCATTGGAACTAATAGCAGAACTAAGTCCCGAAACGAAGTGAGTGAAATTCATTGGTAACTACCATCTTACTTTAAATAAACAAAGTATACCCAATACCCGTAATAATAAAATAGCCCATCTTTGCACTTAATCCCCGGTGGCATCCAAAATTATTTTGGCCTTACCAAAAATGCCATTATATTGTAGTTATAAATATCCCGCTTAAGGTAACAAGTATGTGGAATTCAGAAAGGTTGCACGCCTACTCAAAGCTCGTACAAAAAATGTGTGGGTACAGAGAATCTGTACCGTTATTTACTACAGTGAAATTTTCAGCAGGCGATTTTTAATTAGCCCTTGACGCAAAAACGACGAGATGTTACAAGTGGGAGAGCCACGCTTCGGCATGAATGGGCTGGCTCGACCGGAGTGATACCACTGCCTCACAGAAAACCGACGTGAAACAGCCCCTGTGCTGTATTTAGCCGAGTGAGTGAGGGTACCGGAGGCCCACCCGGGGGGGAAGGGGATAAAAGTTTGGAAGCGCACTTGTAACTCCACTGGTGTTGCAAGTGTCCATGAGCGGCGGCAATTGCTTACCATCAGGTGATCCGCCTGCTCGTATGCTACCTATCACATAAAAAAAAGTTTGACGTATCTGTCTGTCTGTAGCATCGTAGCTCCTGAACGGATGATCCAATTATATATTTTTTTAATAGTCAAGAGTTTTTGTATTTTTTTTTAATTTTGATGATTGACACCGCCACAAGATGGCGGATTATATACATATTTAGATGTAATTTCCTAAAATATTGGTACCAAATTAAAATGCTTCTGTAGCAGGTACAATACATATGTTGTGGTACATTTTAAATCCAAGATGGCCACCGTAACTAAAATGTATGTTTTAAATAACAGGGCCTTTTAAATTGTTTATTTTAGTTAGTTTGAATCCGCATCGTAAATCCGTTAGCAAATATATCGTTTAAGAGTAAGCACAAACAACTGACACCAACGTGTTGATGGGTTTTTGCTGTTTCTGTTTGAAAGTGTTTTCATATTTTGATTCAAGACCAAGATTAGCTGCTGATGAATTTGTAAAAAAATACCAAAAATCTTTTCAAATGAACATATCCAACGCTATGTTGGCATAAGCTAGGCGCAATAAACTTAACCCCAGAGGATGATTGACATTCTAGACAAAACTAATTTAAAAATGAAAAAAAAAATTTGGTCGAGAAATTTTGTCTTGTTAGAGCAAAATTTTCTGCCCACCAATAATGAAATTCTTAGGCTATTGTATTTTCGTTTTATAATACAATTTATTATTTCTGCTGACGCCAAATTACTATTTAAGTTAATTGCAACTAGCAGTTACTACCTATTTCTATTATCACTTGAAATTTCAATAATAAATAATGTCCGTAACTTGTCATAAGCCAGAAAAAACGTTAACTTTCTAAAGTGGTCAATCATGTACACACTTGAACTCAGGCGAAAGGTTTTAAAATAAATTCGTATCGGTATCGCCCAACAACCCTTTAGTAAATGACCCCGTGGAGGAGGAATAGCGACCGATATGTTACCGGGATCATCGGAGTGAGTGGACTCTCGCGATAGCACGATAAATTATGAGCTTCGTCCCGGAGAGCGGAGAAATAGATGTGGTAAATAAAACCTCTTATTCTTTGATACAGCGATATTTGTAGCAAGATTTTGTCCAATATCTTCTTTTGTGTGGATTTACGACTTCTATTTCGCGATCGAGAATCTAAGTGTTGAAATTGTATAAGGATCTTGGAATATTTAAAGAAAACCTTAAACAACTAAATACAAAGTTGAAAATGATTGCGTACACAGAAATGAAGCGAGCAATGATAAGAACCTCTTTCATCACACATCTCATGAATACGTTAGAAAAAGATTATTGATGATGATGATGTCAAAGAAGATAGAACAGAATTCAAATAAGGCAAGATTTACGCTTTACATAGATATACTCGCACATACATCATATTAGCAACTGAACGGGAAGCCTAATGGGACTAAAGGGGGTTTGAAAGTTGACAGCGCACTTGTAATTCAACTCATGTTGCGAGTGTTAATGATTATGGGTGAGGATATTAACTCAACTTCAGGTGATCTGTCTGTCTTGCCACCTACGTAAAAAAAAGTTCATAGCATATCCATTGTTTTCCTTACTCCTTGGGGTAGGGCGGCTCATTCATACACGACATTAATCAAAGTGCTTACTTTTGTTATAGATAACTTTGATCTTCCATCAAGTCCGCAATCAAACGGGACGGCTTGGCCTTTGACAACTGATTTTGCACTTGGCTAGCTTAAAATGGACCGAAAAAGTGCAGCAATAAGTCAGTGGAATTCAAAAGGATTTTAGTGGGATTTGAGAGAAAGAATATGTATGATTATAGATACTGCACGATGGTTAACATCAAAAATCATTGTCCACGTTCTATTTTAAACACTGAAATGCCACCATTAAAATGCCTTGTAGGTATAAAAATAACCATCTTTATACACTTCACGTCAGTTCACGTGACTAACGAAAACAGCCGAAGCCGTAAAACAGTCGCAATAGAAAACACAAATTAATTCGCTCATTTTCCAACCTAACTTTTCTTAGAAGTAGTGATGCGAATCGATTCAGAAGTCACGCGACTCACTCACTATTCCACTCAAGTACAATTATGTAGTTGTGTCTATTGAGTCTAGAGTCGATTCTATTGTTATACATAATATAAATATAATATATTTCACTACATCACATACATTGATCTGACTCTGAGATAGGTAGCTCAAGCACCTGTGTTACAGATATCAGAACCAACAGTGGAATTAAAAATATATACGTATAATACTTTTCTTTTGTAAATACATACTTATAATACATAGAAAACACCCAGACCAATACAAACAGACATGTTCATGCACACAAATGTTTGTACTGTGCGGGGATCGAACCGCAACCCTTGGCCCAGACGCAGCATTCACTACCACTGAACCAACCGGGTCGTCAATCGTTATGTCTTAATATAATTGATGTAGGTATGACGTGAAACGATGAGGCAATGACTTAAATAGTTTTATCAAGATCGATCACGAATAAGATTAAAAAAAGAGCAGAGGACGGATTTTGAGGATTCCATTGACCAGCAGTGGGACATCACAGGGTGTATCGATAAACATTTATATCCCTTGTAGCATTTTATCTAGCAACCATTCTGATTAAAATTTAATATTATGACTTTTGAAAGTATGCGAAAAAGTTAACTTTTAACATACGAAATCGTTCACGTGATTTCCCAAAGTCGTAGAACAGAATATATTGTTCAAAATGGTTAATCGAAGACGCGTTTTAAGGGATGATTTTCTGGTAATTGTGTGTCTATTTTTTTTTCTTTACTTAAGTGCCTACTTTTCTTTACTCGAGTCACTTGACTTGTCGCATCTCTTATCAGAAGCAATGTGAAGAGACAATTCGTCGCCGACGGTCCCGAGAATGGCAAAAATATCCAACTTCATTTACATTTTGTTCTCGATGTAACTTTGCCGTCTGTCTTGTGACTTGGCGAAACTGGTACAAGTGTTCGTAATTCTTTTAATTTTATCTTTGTGTTATTTGGAGTAATAAATGGTCGTGAAAACTAGACTGATTTATTATCAACGTGTACATTTACTTGTTCTACTTTTATTGAATTCTTTTCTCTACCGCTGAATTGTTCCCTGAATACTATGGTTTGAACGTTTTCAAGAGAAGAGTGAATAGGCTGTTATTATTAGGCAGGCGTGTTCCATCCTCGCCCACATCATCACTTACCATCAGGTGTCAAAATAATGTCTCTTTTATAATTAAAATGTGCCTATTCTGCAATTTAAATACTGGCTGAAAGCAATATTTCTGAAAGACATTTAATTAGCTGATTGAGTAATATTAATACTGCATTATTTAGACGTGATTAGACTTAGTAAAATGAATTAATTTTACAGTACTATGTTTCTGTAAAAAAACACTATTTTGAAAAATAACAGTTCACTATAAATTCACTCATAAACTATTCTTGACCAGAAACTTAATAAAATAAATCCAATGGTGCTACTGCCAAAATCAGAAACGTATACGAGTTTTTAAGACTCTGTTTACGCCAAAAACTAAGTGCTCTGTATCAGAATCTTAAAATATTCACTATACTAGGTACCGATAGTAAAACTGTGTCAACGGGGACAGTGCCAAATTTTACGTAATATCCTTACGCACTAAGCATCTTAACTGTGGGAGAGACATGCTTCGGCATGGACCGGTGCGAAGCAGCGCCTGCGTTGTGTTTCGGGTAGGTACCGGAGAAAGGGGTTTAAAGCGTGGCAGAACACTTGTAACTCTACTGGTGTTGCAGTTGTTTATGGGTGGCGTGGTGGCAACCGCATACCATCAGGTGATTCGTCTACTGCCGGGCAAAAGCCTCGCCCAAATTGGTTCTCTGTCATCATCATCGTCATCAGCAACCCACACTCGTCCACTGCTGGACCTAGGTCTCCCCTAATGCGTGCCACCGCTCCGGATTTTCGGCCACTCTCATCCAGTCCACACCAGCCAGCCTTCGAATATCATCATCCCATCTTGTCGCAGGGCGTCCAACACTACGCTTACCGAGTCGCGGTCTCTACTCAAGGACTTTACGGCTCCAACGGTTGTCAGTTCTGCAGCTAATGTGACCAGCCCACGGTTCTCTGTCGGATCACCACGTTTCGGATTCGCACAGAAAAACGCCGATCATAGCTCTTTCCATGGTCCCTAGGCAAAAGTTCGTGCGCATGTTTTGAGTAAAACTCGCCATCAGCGTAATGTGAAATACTGTTGCGGATATTAACGCGTACGTGGCTGTTCTCGGCCGACGCTGATATATGGGAATGCGTTATTTATGCCCTCATTATGTTTGTGAATGCGTGATTACCGTTTTGTGTTGTGAATTGTGAATCTGCCTTTTATTGTTTAATTTTTTTTAAATAGAATAGAAAAGAAAAGTAACAAAAATATTTGCCACAAAAAATACAGATGTGACGTTGTTGTGGCAGATGAAAGGAAAAGGCAAGATTAGTTTAAAGATTAATATTATAACAATAAAAATAAATGTCAAATAAAAGAAAAACAGGTACACCTATAGGTAAGCCGCAAATGTCAAGAAGAATAATAAAAAAAAACTAATAAATTTATAGAGCGCAAATACTTTACATAAACTGGACTAAACGCGACGAAATTTAATAAGTACATTCTAGTACTTACTGCTTGACGTTTCGACTGCGTTACAACAGCCGTGGTATCAAGCGAACTCACCACCCGTATACTTGTATAATGGTTAAAAACATATTTTATAGAGCGCAATCAATGAGTCTGTTCTCGACAGTTGTTCAAAATCTTATGATATAAGAAAATCTAAATAATCTTTTAAATATTATCTTATTCTCATAAGTAGATCAACATAAAGCAGGTATAGAAAATAAGGTTCGGTACATACATAAGTAATAAATAAATAAATAAAATCCTCCATTTGATATAACCGGCTACGGCAGTCAATTTTAACGATCTACAATAATATAGTGCTTAAGTGTGTGCGCAAACATAGGTTCTCTCTCTTGTACCTTATCCTCTTAGTTCAATTTGTGACTCTACTGATGTTGCAGGTGTCTATGGGCAGCGGTAATCGCTTACCATCCGATCCGTCTGCTCGTCTGCCACCTATCAAACGAAAAACAAAAAAAAACTGGAATTAACTAGCTTAGGTAAGAGAGTTCATAAAGCTTACATTAGCGTATCAAACTACGAACACCCCACATTCAGTTCGCATGCAAAATAGGAAAAAGACAACTGGAATTTACATAAAAACATTTTATCAAGTAACAAAACATGTCTATTGTAACAAATTACCTAGCCCATATTATTTGTTTGCCGCCACTGTGTCCCGAAACAGTACGCCGGGGACTATTCTGCCACACAAATTGCGTATATGAGTTATGGAGTTTTGTTTCTGATAAAATGTTTTTCAATAAGTATTCATGCTGCATTGTAATATGGTAGAATTTATGGGCCATTATTACTAAACTTGTAAATAAGTTTTTTTAGAAAGACTAGTAACAAACCTATACCATTTATAAAGAGGTTAATTCCATATTCCACGCCAGATCTTATAGGTATACCGAAAACACGAAACAGTTGCGCGTTACAAACAACACCCAGCGCCATCTATCGGTCGACAGTGGAACTACTGTCCCGAAATAATGTTAGGGCGGGCCACTAGTAGATATAATAAACTGAGAGCTGGAAGACCTGGTGGGCGAGCTTATATCATCGGCGACACTAAAGCGCATGGACTTCGCAGGCTCGGCCACCTCGAGATAATGGGAGAGGATCGTTCGCCAAAAGGATCCTACCTGGGACTGGTCTTCGACCTTTTGGCCGTCCTAGATACCGCTGGAGGGATGAAGTTGATAATAAATTGCGTGGACTCCAGGCTGACAGGCGTAGATAACTGGCAGGAGGTGGCGCAGAACCGTTCTTGATGGAAGCTCTTATTATCGGAGGCCAAGGTTCACTTTGTTAGTTAGTAATACATAAATAGCAATTGAACGCTAGGATCATTAACATCTGCATGGGTGGCAGTACTGGCTGTCCAACACCGTGTGTTTTACTCGTCGTTTTCTGCCACATTCCTCCAGTTGATTCCACAAGAAGGATCTACGAGTATTTTTATATGATGGGAGACCGACGAGTAGACTGATCACATGCTGGTAATCGAGTGCCACCGTATAAAGTCACTAACTTTCTTTCCCCCCCCCCCCCCCCTCCCGATTGGGCCTCTGGTACCCTCACTCATTTGGCAATACACAGCGCAGACGTTTCTTCAAGTGGTATTCACAGTCTAAAAATGTACAGTTTAGTTTTAGTTGCGACTGTATCGAAACTGAATCGCATTTGAATTGTTTGAAAAACAGTAAGCTAGTATGTAACAATGTATAATTAAATAAATATATAAATTGATATCGCTGTCGCAGTCTAAAATGTCCCTTATTCTGAAGCGCTATCCAATGTTTTTAATATCACGGGTGTCACGTGTCACAGGAACCAATTTCGCTCAACACGTGACTTCTCATGGTACGTCTATTATTTTTCTGTTGTACAAAACGCGAATGTTAGAACAAGCACCATCTCATCGCAGCGTGTTTCTAGTTGCAAACAAAGAAATGATAGTAGTAAATGATAGTAGTAGTGGTGTCTATGTATAGGTAATTTTTTTTTTCAATCTATTGATAATTTAACGACCGATACATAAGCTCGGCGTGAGTGAGGTCGGGTATGTCATACCCACCCATTTATAAAATCTAGAATATTGCTTAACTGCACGATTACTGGAATTCGGCTCTCTCGGTAGCTGGAGGGGGTGGTACGGGGAATTATTTGACGCGCCAGTAGCAGTGCTGCGCCGGCGTCGAAAAGAACTACACGTGCGCAAACACACTGCGGGTACGTAATACCCAAAAACTGCTACGAAAAAAGAGTACTTTTAGAGAATGAGTCAAAAAACGACTGTTTTGTTTTTATAGAAATATAAATATGTTTATAACTAGAACTGGGTTATTTTACTATACTATCCTAATTTTCATAATTATATTTTTACTTATAAGTACTTTTAAGTCATTTTCGTCATGAAAATAAACAATTCTATATTAGGGTATGTCATACCCACCACACAGTTAGTGTAATAATTTTTCACCTCATTCACGCCGGGTTAATGTAACGTCTGATATATTAACAAAATGACATGACCGAACCATGGCCCATCTCCTGGCATGCCTTTTATGCCCAGACAGTTGCACATACGGAGAACTGCGCGCAGTCGTTTTGACCGGAATATTCCACTGGGAAAATTTAATATCTTAATGTCACCGAGAAGAAGAAGGACATAATTGAGCAAAAATAATCGATACTATCTATAGTTTAGCTTCTGTTACTGTCGATAGTATTGTGGTATATAACAGAATAAAGCAAAAATAAATCGATATCGACTTCATGAGAAGAGAGGCTGTTACTAGACAGACAAGCTTCACCCTTGGCCACATCATCACTTACTATCAAGTGAGATTGCAGCCAAATATCTGGCTACAATAAAACAAAAAAACTATGCATACTTATATTTTTTTTCTGAAATAAGCTTCACAAGTAGGTACCTTATTTCAGAACTCAAATTCAATATAGACATCAACTTTTTTCCTGTCCGTACTATCTCAATACCTACGCGCTAAAGATATTTTTGCAAATCTGTCTAAAAGTCAATTAACAATAGTCTATTTCAAAAATAGAAGATGATATTTACAATTCAATTGAATGCATTTTCGAAGCTTTGAAATTTAAATACGTGGAACATTTTTGTCAAAATATTATTATAATAGCTGACTCAAATATCATTTTGTTGTGTTGTTAATTTTAGGACTAAATAGTTTAATAGTATATATTAGTAGTTTTTCTACTGAGTTGAATAGATATGTAGTTCTGCATACCTATTAAAAACTGAAAAAAAAAATTATTAGTTCGATTGGGGTATTTATGGTCTTTAAAAATGATAATATTGTGTATTTAAAAATGGTATGGTATGGTAGGTTTCTAGTATTATTTTTTTTGTAAACTGAATAGTTTACGCGTAAGACACTTCCAAAGTGCTAAAATAAGATAATGATAACACTAATAATCATGCATAAATTAAAAACGACATTTTCTTCTTTCATTCAGGTATTTTTAATTACACTGGCCCTTACACCTAGTTGACAAAAATGTAAGAATAAAAGTGGAGCCTTATAATTTTTTTAACAAGAATATTCATACCAAAAACTATATTAATAAATATAATAAAAAAGCACCCAATTTAAAACAAATTATATATTCCAATTGAAACTCAGTTAAAGTTAAGATAGCCTAGTCTAGACAAAAGCAGAATCTGCCTAAGTTTATTTCAGGATTTAATTGAATAATTGTATCCTTTGCTTCCAAGTGTTAAACAACAAGTAAAACGAAATCACAGAGTAACATTTCCCAGTAGTACGAAAAACTAAAAACAAAAAAAGAAATCCACAAATATTTTAATCGTGAAAGTTTGTAAGTATGGATAGATGTTTGCTCCTCTTTCACGCAAAAACTACCAAATGGATTTTTATATCAATCTATTCAATATTATTTAATAAGACTCATTTTGGGTCGTTGAGCCATCGGACTAAGTAAGTTAAGTTTATAATTTATAGCTTATACCTACATCAGAATAACACATAGGCTACAAGAACGCTACTGGGACCGGGGGGGCTCGAACCGGGGATGTAAATGAATGAAAAAACTGCTTCTCCTTGTCCTCCTACTCATTATTGAGGGTCGTCATTCCTCCCGTGAGAGCTAAATTTTAACTTTATGGCCACCATCTACTTCTATCCTTTGCAACCTGGAGGGCATCATGCAGTTTGGTGTCCAGCATCGAGCGCACTTGGTCCGACCATCTCATTGGGCTATAACCTCAGGGTCTCCTTCCATCTCCCTAGCTTGACCCAAAGGTGTCTGTATTGCTACTGCAAACTATCATCATCATAATCAACCTGTTGCAGTCTACTGCTGGACGTAGGCCTCTCCAAATGCTCGCCACTTTGATAGATCTTCGGCAACTCGCATCCAGCTCCACCCAGCCCTCATGCGCAGATCGTCACTCCATCTGGCCTGAGACCGTCCTACACTACGTTTACCAAGACGCGGTCTCCACTCCAGAACTCGTTTTACCCCAACTGTTGTCAATTCTGCGGTAAATATGGCCAGCCCACTGCCACTTCAGCTTGCTAATCCGGTGAGCTATGTCGATAACTTTGGTTGCTACTGCAAACTATAATACTGTGGCAAAGTGCTCCCTGTCTGAAATCTCACTTCTCGGCTGTTGAACGAGAAAAGAGCTTTAATTACTTTTGGACATTATTTATTAACATCCAAGTCGTTTCAATGAAATTTAATATTAAACGAAAATAGCGAAACCGTTTTAATAAGGAAACGTTAGGAAGTGTTAATTTTGGACTCTAAATCGAAATGCAGTAAGGAAATATTGGGAATAAAAATAAGAATAACCTACACATTAGTTACCATCTCGTAGAAGTTCATGCAGGAGACCCGCTTACTCATTTGCCGCCATTTGATTTTGTTAATTACCTTCATATATGTTGTATATCTGTCTGTTCGTCTCTTTGTCTCTCATCCGTGTACCTATGATTAAGCACGACTATCTAATATTAAAAAGACGTACTACACGTGATAGTCAAAGTGATTTGTCATAATCGTGATGAATCAACACAAAATAAGCACAAATTTACCGATTGGAGTTCGATGACTATAAACTACTAAGGGTAAGCCAAGAGGGGTCGAAATAGGTATCTAATTACTTACAATTTATGGGAAATACTTATTATAGGGGCTGTCACCATCGACTTTTTATTGCCAAAAACTTCTTTTATTAAGCAACTTTAAAAATATTTAGAGAGAAACTATTCGATTTAATTTGTATAAGAAAAATAAAACAATAAAAGTTCGTATTTTCCGGGTTTTGTTGACATCGAATTTATTTCTGCCACGCACCTCCTTATTGTCGAATCAACATCCCGCAGCGGTAATTTCCGAACCGGTCCGACATCCAAATCTTCAAGAAACGAGACTATATCTTCCTAAAAGGCCGGCAACGCATCCGCACTCCTTCTGGTGTAGCTGATGTCCATGGGCGGTGGTGTTCACTTACCATCAGGTGACTCGCTTATGTACATATGCTGAACACGTGTGTTTCGGTATGTTATACCATTTACTAGATACGTTGTATAGTGTTACGTGTTTCTATCCCGATCCCAAGTCAAACATCAAAAATATTTGCACCTTTATGGTGACTTATGCATGTTCAACTGAAATCACAAACCAACGTGCAAAGACGACGATTCTCACAATTTATAATGCACAAGCATGAAATAACTCGTCACGTTGTGCCGTTTTACTTTGCCTTCACGTGACTTTTGCTTTGCCCACGTGACTCGAGTCTGTGTTTTATTAAGAGAAACATTTTTTCGAAAGAGGCACTTAATTCAAACAGCCAGAATGAAATTGAGTAAGGGTACCTAAAATAGAATTAAGTGGGTAGGTATCGTTTGTTTTGCAATAGTTCTCGAATTCAACTTTGGTAGTTCAAAGTTCATTCCAAAAAGCGGATAGCGGGCAAACATTTTCTTCTTATTCCCCCTTCCCTCTCCTTCTCATCTCATCGTCTTTATCATCATCATCATTTCAGCCAATAGAACTCCACCGCTGGAAATAAGCCTCCCCTAATGTTCTCCACACAGATCGGTCCTGTGCCGCCCGCATCCAAGGAATTCCCGCGAGCCTCACTAGTTTGGTGGTCCACCTTGTGGAAGGCCTGCCATCTCATCTTTATTTTTTTATTTAAGTATAAAAATGTGTCCTGTCGATGGCAAAAAGACGGTAACAACTAATAACTGACTTCACAATCTTTATCAACTTGATCCCTCCGGGAGCCCCGTCGACGGCTAACTGACCGAGCCACCAAAGTCGATGCGCCTTAGCTGGGAAGATAGACCATCCTAGATGGAGGCTCTTACTATTGGAGGCCATGGCTCACTTTGGATCGCTGCGGCCTAGCTAGATTATTTTATCTTTTCCAAATATTATTATTAGACATGAAATAAACAATGAATTTTGAAAAAATGCTTCTTGTCCGTTATTATTACATGAAGCATAATAAAATATTATTTACAAATTCCATTTCAATATAACGTTTATAAAAAGCTCCTTATAAATTTACTGCTTTGAAAAGGCCAATAAACTTGTTATCGGTTCCACCATTATTTTTCCCAAACAATATCCCATTAACCAAGGGGTTTGGGCCAATTACGTACCCATTAGTGAATCTTAAACAAATTCCCTCTAAATAGGAACGTGGAAGAGTGATGTGTACGTCGATGTTACAATATCGATACCGAAGTTTATTTGAATATCTTAAAGTTGCGCTTCATATTGCCGACTTTAACCCTTTATGGGGCTCTGTCGATATGTTAATCACCATATTTTAAACCTTATGTGTTGGAGAAAATGTCCAAAACAAATTGAATGCAATGATACCTACTGCACATTGAGGTGCTAAGAAAAAGAGGAGGCTGTCTATATTTTGCGATATTTTTCTATGTATGTTCACGTTATCTCCTGCAATTTATTATAATCGTTTATTATAGATTATAGACTAGTACCTCACCAACTCAGATATAGTACTTTATGATAACATTTGTATAACCATAGTCGTTTCTTAATGCTCAATAACTATACATAAAGTATGATAAAATTATTAATAAAAAAAGTGATTGATAATTTCCTTTTTTTAATATCTATAAAATATTTTTTACTAACCTACTTGTTACTCTTCATTTGTCACTATCAAATAGCTAACCTTTAAAATATACTCTATCGACAAACTATAACACACACAGCACCATTTTACAATTATCAAATAAACGACTCAAATTTGAACCTTCTTACATTTACATAAGGACAAAAATCATGACAAGCTACCCTTGACTCTGAATGTTCAGAGAGTTTTCACAAAATGGATGAAATCAAATTGGATTATTAAGCCGGAGGGGAAAATTTATGTCCGTGTTTACTTAGGAAGTTCTACCAATACTTCTTTGGTTCACTCTTTACGGGTTTTTTATAGTGTTCATTTGAAGGTCGGAACGTAACCCTTTCACTCGTAACAAAACAGACTTTGATATTTCAATGAGAAAATACTTATTTATTTTTCTTGAAGCTTAAACTTTTTTGCCTAAAAGGCTCAGTCAAATGTGTTTTTTTTTATGTGAAGAGCAACTAAGAGTAACTGTTTGGAGCTGTAAATTCCTTAAGTGGAAACCGCGACTCGGTAAGCGTAGTGTTGGACGCCCTGCGACTAGATAAGATGATGACATTCGAAGGCTTGCTGGAGTGCGCTGGATGAGAGTGGCTGAAAATCGGGAGCGGTGGCGTGTATTAGGGAGACCTATGTCCAGCAGTAGACGAGTGTGTGTTGCTGATTATGATGAACTTCGTAAGCAATTATCGCGGTTTGAAAATTCCCACCACCATATTGAAATCAAGTGCATCGCCAACTTTTAAACGCCTTCTCCCCGGATCGGGCATTTCTCACTCTCTAGATGAAATACAGTGCACGAGTTGCTTTACACAGATTTTTCTGAGGCCGTGATTTTTCTTCAGTCGAGCCGGCCCATTTATACCGAAGCGTGGTTCTTACACGGCTTGGTGAGTACCCAGCTTTACAGTTTTTTTTAAGTTTAATTGACAAACTAGTTTTCTTTATATAACGTCGTTGGAAATCAAGCGTGCGACATGTCAGGACCCTAATAAGTTATTTCAAAACATTTTAAAACACCTGCCCTGCAAAATGTGACGTTGACTTTTAATTTTAAATTTGCCATTTTCTGGGCAACGGGACCGGCTGGATGCAATATGCGCCAATGTCAAACCCCCGCCTTCCGTACCATTGGCTGAGGCGACGAAAAATTTCAGCTTCATATTTTTAAAAGATTTTAAACGAAAAACGTCTTTAGAGCGATTTAGCTAAGAAATATTATGCACGGAAGTGTGAGGGGCGGTGAGCTATGGGTAAGGGTTTTTATAGATTGATTGGTTAGATTTTACGAACCATTTGTTGGGGGAAACGCCCTTCGGTCTTGTGGTGTAGGGGATGTCAAGTGATATTTTGTTTCATTACCTGGAATCTGAATGGTGATATGGGGAGGATTGTTTTATTTAACTCTTTCATTTTAACAAGCTGATAATCAGTTACGTCTTCATAAAAAGTCAAATAAGAAAAATTCGTCCGTAGGACATCACATCTACTTTTTGCCCAACAAATAAGAAATAGTAAAGAAACTTGGCAAGGAGATTTATTCTGTGAACCGCATTAAGACTTTTACGCAAAATAAAAGATAACAATACATCTTGGACGTCAACAATAGAACTTCAGTCTGAAGTACATTTTTTTTAATAAACCTATACAAGTATTATATGGAATGCTCTTCAAAATCATGATTCAGTTGGTCTGGTTCCCTTTTCAAAACATCTGCGGAATCAGATAAATCACTAACGCGTTACTGGCCTTTCAGAAAGTCGAAAGACAGCTTATCCACTGAAGAGGAGCAGGGCGGAGCGGAGTGAAACCTCCAATAGAATGGCATAAAAACTCCGCTACTCGACAAACAAACTTCTTCTATTGGTGGATTTCACTCCGCTCGCTTATGGACAGGCAGTCTAAGTCATAACTGTTAGGAAATATTGCCGTGGATAAACCATTACCACAAAGTACGGTGTAAAATGTCTTTAAATTACATAATTTGGTACAGAGACATCTCTCTACAAAATTAAATGTATATTCGACCTCAACTACCTTAACATCATCATCATCAACAACTTGTTGCAGTCCACTGCTGGACATAGGCCTCTCCAAATGTTTGTTGTCAAATGAATTGTTACACTCGTAGAAAATCAGTATTATTAAATAATAATACTAATAAAATTAATATGGATGCAAATGCATTGAGTTACATTCAGTACGAATATGAAAGTGCAACAATTTGCACACGTCCCGTCGTCGCCCAATTCAGATCCAGTTGTTGTCAGACTACTAACTGCTACCAGAAACTCTAAACCTACATATTATTAAATTCTAAACGCCCAACTGCCAGGATAACGACGAGTGTCCACCTGCGACTGTCTCAGAAGCAATTCCCAGTCGGGTCAGTTTACAGTGTGAACTTTCCTAATTGGCTAGACTTGGATGTGTGAGACGCCTCTTATCTCGTATCGCACTCGAGATATAGTGTATAAGGGGAGTGTTAAGGCTGTGCATCGTGCACACTAGCGACATCTTTCTCATGTTATAGAAGTTGGAGGGGGAGGGGGGTAAAATATTTTACGTTTAAGTGGCTCTCGAAATCTCGAGTAAACTATTGAAATACAAATACAAAATTAATGTTTATTTGTTTAACTTAGTGTCTAATACAATAGTAGTGAATGGAACTACCTTTAAAGCAGAAATATATTAATTATGTTTGTGTTAGTTAAAATTATAAATCTCAATACAAGATCATTCTATCCATAGACAGTCTATTAAACACCCCATACAGTGTAGATTTATTTAATGACAAAAAAAGTGTCGGTTCTAAATATGGATTTAGGAACCCAAATATTAGCTTTTATTTGTTATTTTTTTCTATTTTTGCATGAAAATCCTTTTTGCCGTTTACAAAACCATCTCCTTACCAAGTTTCAGCAAAAAGCGGCTGTGACAATCTGACGGACGGACAGACAGATTTGAATGAATGAATGAATGAATAAAACATTTATTTGGCACACACAAAACTACAATTAAAATTTGACGAATCTAAGAGTTTAGTGTTTTGCAATTTGGCTACTGAACCTTAAAAATAACATGTATTTAAAATGAGCTCCAAGCCAAGTCATATAATTTTTACCAGTAGCAGCTGTAGCCTGACCGTCCCAATGGAAGCTAAGTAAGCAAACAATAACAAACAATATTTCGTACTACCGTCGCGTGCAATAGCGGCGCAAATCTGTTTTCTCTCAATGATTTGTCTCCAAAACGTACAGAATCTCGGCTGGGCGTCTGCCAAATGTGCAGCAGAGGCGGCCAAGGAGATTTCATCAGGAAAACTCTTAAATTTTAACAGCTTAAAGTCCAAAATTGCTGGGCGGGTTTCGCCGAGTTTGTAAGTATGTGGCTTAAATTCTGTTGGGCTCCTAGACTATCGCAAAGAGGTTCGAGTGCTCTTGTGATCCTTCTATGAAAATAATATTTTATTACGCTCATAATACCCAATACGGCCGCTGATAATGGATTTTTATTTGTTTTTCACTGAGCAGTTTGCAGAAGTTTGTAACAAAAAGAAGAAAAAAAAAATAAAGGAGCTAACTTTGTGAATGTTGCTTTGAAAGTAGTTTTACGCAAATAACAAGTATCCACTTCGTACTCACTTGTTATTGGCGTAAAAGTACTTTTGATGCAAATTGAGGATGAATGGGATTCAAATAGATTTTTTTTCTTCGTTACGGGTGTTTACGCAATCGGGCGTCGGATGTGCCCATGTTGCATGGGGTGGGTGAAACCGGCTGGTTATTATTCAAACCAGTCAAGTTATTTTAGGAAACTTAACATCTTTTAACACGGCTGAAGATTTTCCGGAGACGACCCCGGTTTTCCTTGTAGTGAGCAGCGGCAGCGGTAGCTGCCCATTTCTCTGCACTTCAGTAGTACGTGAGTTGAGTATTTTATTGTAATGTTAAAATGATATAGATTAAAAGTTCAATTTTAACGAACAACATTTTGCTGCCTTATAAACATTACCTAGGTTTAAAAAAAATTGATAAAGGATCTTAAAATAAACCAAGCCCACGATTTCGTCAAAATGAAGTTCCACGGAAAATGTAATTGAATAACACAGAATTGTGTTCAAGTTACAACCCATTCCCAGAACGGTGCGGCATCACAAAGAAAGTCAATGTGACAATTTGTTCAGCAACGGAATCCAACTGCGAGACCACACTATAACTGTACGCAGTAACTCGATAATCGGTGGTAGACGAGCAATTAAATCAAGTACGAGTAAACCCTAAGCTGAGCAATAAAATACCGCTGATATATTATTGATAAATATTTTAATTTATGGGACGATAACTTTAAAATGTTTGAATTTAACATAATGTCCCAGTGATCAACTTTGAATATTGAATATCAAATCACGACTTATCGCAATCCATCGCAAGCTAGAATTATTTTACTACACGTAAGATAAGTATAGTATACAAGGGTTACAAAAAAACAACATTTGCATTGGAATTCATCCCCCTGTAAATACAAGTTTTTTTTATGTGATAGGTAGCAGACGAGCAGGCGGATTACCTGATGGTAAGCAATTGCCGCCGCTCATGGACACTTGCAACACCAATGGAGTTACAAGTGCGCTGCCAACCTTTAATTTCGTTACATACTTTTCGATTAAGTCCTTTTAAATAAAAGTAAATATTATTTGCCTTCCTTCTACATGTTTTTTTGCTAAAATTTGTTAAGTTTCCTTGCTTGCTTGAAAACCCGTTTGAGTGAACTACTGGCGGTCTTTACATAGTATGCGTGTCAGCGAAGATGGATTAACGTGGAAACGTCTAAGTAATTGTGAAAAATGTGAATCGTTCCGAACTCAAATGAACACTTGATGGAAACCAAAAATGTCTTGGATTCTTGAAAATTGTTAAAATTATGGAGCGAGGGTTGGTGAATGATTTTAAGACCGGTGAAATCAAGATTAGCAAAGTATAGAACACGCGCAGTATTTACTGCTTTTTTTGTGATAGGTGGCAGACGAGCAAAAGGATCACCTGATATTAAGCGCACCAAAATCAGGCCAATATGTAATTAAGTATTTTAATTGTGTTTCCTCTGTTGTCTAATATCTGTAACACAAGTGCTTAACTTTTTTATTAATACAATTGTATTAGAACAAAAGTTGGTCTCGTCATCAAGAAAAGGGCTTATTCCTTCCTTAAGAGCTGGCAACGCATTGATTCCTCAGGTGTTGCAGATGTCCATGGGCGGCAGTAATCAATTACCATCAGGTTAATCGCCTGTTCGTTTGTCCGCTATAATGTAAAAAAAAAGTGCAGCAAAAACTAAAGTTGGGAACACACTGCTGCACCCTCAAACTATACAGACAGGGGTGGTCCATATTGAAAGGGAGCACTTTCCAGTGGAAACGCTGCTTAATTAAAGTTCAGCTCTAGAGGGAATGGCCTGCCCTCATAATTTATTCCAGTGGGATATAATTCGGTTGGATTTAGCAACAACACGAGAAACGTTCCGGATTTATTCGCAGATTTGTAAGGTTGTATCTTGTTCGACGAAGTGATCTTACTCGCAGTAGTAAATTTATTTGCTTTAAACAACGGCAGTAAATTTAAAAACCCTGAGCACAAAATAAATCCCCCACTGATATCAGCCTACGGCGCCGGCGGCCAATCTCAACGATCAGCCACGTACGCTGAGTAATATCTATACTATATTCATCCATGCTATGTTCATCCATACTATATATTACTTCTTCAATTGTGGGAGAGCCACGCTTCAGCATGAATGGGCCGGCTTGACCGGAGCGATACCACTGTCTCACAGAAAACCGGCGTGAAGCAGCCTATGTGCTGTGTTTCGCCGAGTGAATGAGGGTACCGGAGGCCCACAGGCACACGGGGAGGGGAAGGGGATTAAACTTTGGCAGCGCACGTGTAACTCCTCTGGTGTTGCAAGTATCCATGGGCGGCGGCAATTGCCTACCATCAGGTGATCCGCCTGCTCGTTAGCTACCTATCACATAAAAAAAAAACTTATAAAGTGCATAAGTGTGTGCGCAAACACGGGTGCACTCTCTGCTCCCTTACCCTCTTAATTCACTGGGAGACCAGTGTGACACAACCGAAGAGAGATTTGGCGCAGTACCAACGGCTTAACGTGCTTTCCGAGGCATGGTGTTACAAGACCGCCAGCTTCCAGACTTCGGGCTGACACTGAGCATTAACACTCGCTACTGAGCACAAAGTATAAACAAATTGGTTGGAGGGGAAAATTTATGTCCGTGTTTACTTAGGAAGTTTCTACCAATACTTCTTTGGTTCACTCTTTACGGGTTTTTTATAGTGTTCATTTGAAGGTCGGAACGTAACCCCTTTCACTCGTAACAAAACAGACTTTGATATTTCAATGAGAAAATACTTATTTATTTTTCTTGAAGCTTAACTTTTTTGCCTAAAAGGCTCAGTCAAATGTGTTTTTTTTTATGTGAAGAGCAACTAAGAGTAACTGTTTGGAGCTGTAAATTCCTTAAGTGGAAACCGCGACTCGGTAAGCGTAGTGTTGGACGCCCTGCGACTAGATAAGATGATGACATTCGAAGGCTTGCTGGAGTGCGCTGGATGAGAGTGGCTGAAAATCGGGAGCGGTGGCGTGCATTAGGGAGACCTATGTCCAGCAGTAGACGAGTGTGTGTTGCTGATTATGATGAACTTCGTAAGCAATTATCACGGTTCATGAAAACTCCCACCACCATATTGAAATCAAGTGCATCGCCAACTTTTAATCGCCTTCTCCCTAGATCGGGCATTTCTCACTCTCTAGATGAAATACAGTACACGAGTTGCTTTACACTGATTTTTCTAAGCCCGTGATTTTCCTTCAGTCGAGCCGGCCCATTTATATCGAAGCGTGGTTCTTACCCGGCTTGGTGAGTACCCAGCTTTACGGTTTTTTTTTAAGTTTAATTGACAAACTAGTTTTTTTTTATATAACGTCGTTGGATTTCAAGCGTGCGACATGTCAGGACCCTAATAAGTTATTTCAAAACATTTTAAAACACCTGCCCTGCAAAAATGTGACGTTGACTTTTAATTTTAAATTTGCCATTTTCTGGGCAACGGGACCGGCTGGATGCAATATGCGCCAATGTCAAACCCCCGCCTTCCGTACCATTGGCTGAGGCGACGAAAAATTTCAGCTTCATATTTTTAAAAGATTTTAAACGAAAAACGTCTTTAGAGCGATTTAGCTAAGAAATATTATGTACGGAAGTGTGAGGGGCGGTGAACGTTGCTATGGGTAAGGGTTTTTATAGATTGATTGGTAAGATTTTACGAACCATTTGTTGGGGGAAACGCCCTTCGGTCTTGTGGTGTAGGGGATCTCAAGTGATATTTTGTTTCATTACCTGGAATCTGAATGGTGATATGGGGAGGATTGTTTTATTTAACTCTTTCATTTTAACAAGCTGATAATCAGTTACGTCTTCATTAAAAGTCAAATAAGAAAAAATTCGTCCGTAGGACATCACATCTACTTTTTGCCCAACAAATAAGAAATAGTACAAAAACTTGGCAAGGAGATTTATTCTGTGAACCGCATTAAGACTTTTACGCAAAATAAAAGATAACAATACATCTTGGACGTCAACAATAGAACTTCAGTCTGAAGTACATTATTTTTAAATAAACCTATACAAGTATTATATGGAATGCTCTTCAAAATCATGATTCAGTTGGTCTGGTTCCCTTTTCAAAACATCTGCGGGATCAGATAAATCACTAACGCGTTACTGGCCTTTCAGAAAGTCGAAAGACAGCTTATCCACTGAAGAGGAGCAGGGCGGAGCGGAGTGAAATGCCCAATAGAATGGCATAAAAACTCCGCTACTCGACAAACAAACTTCTTCTATTGGTGGATTTCACCCCCCTCCGCTTATGGACAGGCAGTCTAAGTCATAACTGTAAGGAAATATTGCCGTGGAAAACCATTCCACAAAGTACGGTGTAAAATGTCTTTAAATTACATAATTTGGTACATAGACATCTATGTACAAAATTAAATGTCTATTTGACCTCAACTACCTTAACATCATCATCATTATCAGCTTGTTGCAGTCCCCTTCTGGACATAGGCCTCTCCAAATGCTCGCCACTTTGATCGATCTTCGGCTACTCGCATCCAGCTCCAGCCAGCCCTCTTGCGCAGATCGTCACTCCATCTGGCCTGAGGTCCTTAACATACCTAAGGATTGTTACACTCGTAGAAAATCAGTATTATTAAATAATGATACTAATAAAAGTAATATGGATGCAAATGGCCCACACGGTGGGGAAGGGCATAAAAGGTTGGCAGCGCACTTGTAACTCCACTGGTGTTACAAGTGTCCATGGGCGGCTTATTGCTTACCATCAGGTGATCCGCTGCTACCTATCACGTAAAAAAAAATGCATTGAGTTACATTCAGTAACGAATATGAGAGTGTTTGTAACAATTTGCACACGCCTCATCGCCGCCCAATTCAGATCCAGTTGTTGTCAGACTACTAACTGCTACCAGTAACTCTAAACCTACATATTATTAAATTCTAAACGCCCAACCGCCAGGATAACGACGAGTGTCCACCTGCGACTGTCTCAGAAGCAATTCCCAGTCGGGTCAGTTTACAGTGTGAACTTTCCTAATTGGCTAGACTTGGATGTGTGAGACGCCTCTTATCTCGTATCGCACTCGAGATATAGTGTATAAGGGGAGTGTTAAGGCTGTGCATCGTGCACACTAGCGACATCTTTCTCATGTTATAGAAGTTGGAGGGGGAGGGGGGTAAAATATTTTACGTTTAAGTGGCTCTTCGAAATCTCGAGTAAACTATTGAAATACAAATACAAAATTAATGTTTATTTGTTTAACTTAGTGTCTAATACAATAGTAGTGAATGGAACTACCTTTAAAGCAGAAATACATTAATTATGTTTGTGTTAGTTAAAATTATAAATCTCAATACAAGATCATTCTATCCATAGACAGTCTATTAAACACCCCATACGTGTAGATTTATTTAATGACAAAAAAATGTCGGTTCTAAATATGGATTTGGAAACCCAAATATTAGCTTTTTTTCTATTTTTACGTGAAAATCCTTATTGCGGTTTACAAAACCATCTCCTTACCAAGTTTCAGCAAAAAGCGGCTGTGACATTCTGACGGACGGACAGACAGATTTGAATGAATGAATGAATGAATAAAACATTTATTTGGCACACACAAAACTACAATTAAAATTTGACGAATCTAAGAGTTTAGTGTTTTGCATTTGGCTACTGAACCTTAAAAATAACATGTGTTTAAAATGAGCTCCAAGCCAAGTCATATAATTTTTACCAGTAGCAGCTGTAGCCTGACCGTCCCAATGGAAGCTAAGTAAGCAAACAATAACAAACAATATTTCGTACGACCGTCGCGTGCAATAGCGGCGCAAATCTGTTTTCTCTCAATGATTTGTCTCCAAAACGTACAGAATCTCGGCTGGGCGTCTGCCAAATGTGCAGCAGAGGCGGCCAAGGAGATTTCATCAGGAAAACTCTTAAATTTTAACAGCTTAAAGTCCAAAATTGCTGGGCGGGTTTCGCCGAGTTTGTAAGTATGTGGCTTAAATTCTGTTGGGCTCCTAGACTATCGCAAAGAGGTTCGAGTGCTCTTGTGATCCTTCTATGAAAATAATATTTTATTACGCTCATAATACCCAATACAGCCGCTGATAATGGATTTTTATTTGTTTTTCACTGAGCAGTTTGCAGAAGTTTGTAACAAAAAGAAGAGAAAAAAATAAAGGAGCTAACTTTGTGAATGTTGCTTTGAAAGTAGTTTTACGCAAGTAACAAGTATCCACTTCGTACTCACTTGTTATTGGCGTAAAAGTACTTTTGATGCAAATTGAGGATGAATTGGGTTCAAATAGATTTTTTTTGTCTTCGTCAAGAGTCGTCGGGCGTCGGATGTGCCCATGTTGCATGGGGTGGGTGAAACCGGCTGGTTATTATTCAAACCAGTCAAGTTATTTTAGGAAACTTAACATCTTTTAACACGGCTGAAGATTTTCCGGAGACGACCCCGGTTTTCCTTGTAGTGAGCAGCGGCAGCAGTAGCTGCCCATTTCTCTGCACTTTAGTAGTACGTGAGTTGAGTATTTTATTGTAATGTTAAAATGATATAAGTCGATTAAAAGTTCAATTTTAACGAACAACATTTTGCTGCCTTGTAAACATTACCTAGGTTTAAAAAAAATTGATAAAGGATCTTAAAATAAACCAAGCCCAGAATTTCGTCAAAATGAAGTTCCAAGGAAAATGTAATTGAATAACACAGAATTGTGTTCAAGTTACAACCCATTCCCAGAACGGTGCGGCATCACAAAGAAAGTCAATGTGACAATTTGTTCAGCAACGGAATCCAACTGCGAGACCACACTATAACTGTACGCAGTAACTCGATAATCGGTGGTAGACGAGCAATTAAATCAAGTACGAGTAAACCCTAAGCTGAGCAATAAAATACCGCTGATATATTATTGATAAATATTTTAATTTATGGGACGATAACTTTAAAATGTTTGAATTTAACATAATGTCCCAGTGATCAACTTTGAATATTGAATATCAAATCACGACTTATCGCAATCCATCGCAAGCTAGAATTATTTTACTACACGTAAGATAAGTATAGTATACAAGGGTTACAAAAAAACAACATTTGCATTGGAATTCATCCCCCTGTAAATACAAGTTTTTTTTTATGTGATAGGTAGCAGACGAGCAGGCGGATTACCTGATGGTAAGCAATTGCCGCCGCTCATGGACACTTGCAACACCAATGGAGTTACAAGTGCGCTGCCAACCTTTAATTTCGTTACATACTTTTCGATTAAGTCCTTTTAAATAAAAGTAAATATTATTTGCCTTCCTTCTACATGTTTTTTTGCTAAAATTTGTTAAGTTTCCTTGCTTGCTTGAAAACCCGTTTGAGTGAACTACTGGCGGTCTTTACATAGTATGCGTGTCAGCGAAGATGGATTAACGTGGAAACGTCTAAGTAATTGTGAAAAATGTGAATCGTTCCGAACTCAAATGAACACTTGATGGAAACCAAAAATGTCTTGGATTCTTGAAAATTGTTAAAATTATGGAGCGAGGGTTGGTGAATGATTTTAAGACCGGTGAAATCAAGATTAGCAAAGTATAGAACACGCGCAGTATTTTACTGCTTTTTTTGTGATAGGTGGCAGACGAGCAAAAGGATCACCTGATATTAAGCGCACCAAAATCAGGCCAATATGTAATTAAGTATTTTAATTGTGTTTCCTCTGTTGTCTAATATCTGTAACACAAGTGCTTAACTTTTTTATTAATACAATTGTATTAGAACAAAAGTTGGTCTCGTCATCAAGAAAAGGGCTTATTCCTTCCTTAAGAGCTGGCAACGCATTGATTCCTCAGGTGTTGCAGATGTCCATGGGCGGCAGTAATCAATTACCATCAGGTTAATCGCCTGTTCGTTTGTCCGCTATAATGTAAAAAAAAAGTGCAGCAAAAACTAAAGTTGGGAACACACTGCTGCACCCTCAAACTATACAGACAGGGGTGGTCCAATATTGAAAGGGAGCACTTTCCAGTGGAAACGCTGCTTAATTAAAGTTCAGCTCTAGAGGGAATGGCCTGCCCTCATAATTTATTCCAGTGGGATATAATTCGGTTGGATTTAGCAACAACACGAGAAACGTTCCGGATTTATTCGCAGATTTGTAAGGTTGTATCTTGTTCGACGAAGTGATCTTACTCGCAGTAGTAAATTTATTTGCTTTAAACAACGGCAGTAAATTTAAAACCCTGAGCACAAAATAAATCCCCCACTGATATCAGCCTACGGCGCCGGCGGCCACTCAACGATCAGCCACGTACGCTGGGTAATATCTATACTATATTCATCCATGCTATGTTCATCCATACTATATATTACTTCTTCAATTGTGGGAGAGCCACGTTTCAGCATGAATGGGCCGGCTTGACCGGAGCGATACCACTGTCTCACAGAAAACCGGCGTGAAGCAGCCTATGTGCTGTGTTTCGCCGAGTGAATGAGGGTACCGGAGGCCCACAGGCACACGGGGAGGGGAAGGGAATTAAACTTTGGCAGCGCACGTGTAACTCCTCTGGTGTTGCCAAGTATCCATGGGCGGCGGCAATTGCCTACCATCAGGTGATCCGCCTGCTCGTTAGCTACCTATCACATAAAAAAAAAACTTATAAAGTGCATAAGTGTGTGCGCAAACACGGGTGCACTCTCTGCTCCCTTAACCTCTTAATTCACTGGGAGACCAGTGTGACACAACCGAAGAGAGATTTGGCGCAGTACCAACGGCTTAACGTGCTTTCCGAGGCATGGTGTTACAAGACCGCCAGCTTCCAGACTTCGGGCTGACACTGAGCATTAACACTCGCTACTGAGCACAAAGTATAAACAAATTGGTTGGTGGTGCATTGCTGACTCTTCTCACCAGAAGAGTCAGCAATGCACCACCAACCAATTTGTACCTCATATTTTTCCTCATATTATTCGTAACACCTTGCGTGGACACCCCACGAGAGGCGATAATCGCTTACCATCAGGTGATCCATCTGTTTGACTACCCCCTATATCATCAATTCCCTACCATGTCCTATGCTAGACAGGAAAGTGTCCCTTGCAAGTAATGGCGACTCCCACGATTCCGTCAAGAAGGCGGGAAGGACTATAAGAAGGTGGTGGGTTATGCCCCTTTATCATAAAAAAGATATAGAAAGTCGGGTACTGGAGGTCCTATTGGAGGTAAATGGGGTTCAAGGCTGGCAGAGCACTTGTGATTATACTGGTTTTGCAGGTATCTTTGAGCGGAGGTATTCGTATACCATCAGGTGATCCGTCTGCTCTCCCACGTAACAAAAAAAATGTGTTAGCAACACCAGTAAAGTCACCACACCTGCGCAACTGAGCTGCAACCCTCTTTCCCCCCTAATTGGGCCTTCAGTATCCTCACTCACTCGGCGCAACACACCGTAGGTGCTACTTCACGCTGCGGACTTCTGTGTCAACAAGAGCCAAGTTTCTGTCTCTCCGAGTACTTGTTTTGTAAAGAAAGGCACTGCAATAATGTTTTATTGGAATACAGCCCTTAATAATTTCAACTCCCGGACTAGTGATTAAACTATCACCGATGAAAAATTCAGTCCAGAAAACAACTTAATTGTAGCCGAAGCTAGTTCGACGGAATAAAGCATTCAGATTGAACATAATTTCTTAATGACACCGCCCTGACTGCCGGACATAGTACAGGAGCTCACACAAAAAAAATCAGGCGATCAGAATATCGAAATCAGGTATTAGGTAATTATCATGAAACTTTTTAGTACCGGTCAACAAATGCAATAGTATTCAGCTTTAGTATTCGATCTTATAATCAAGACCCAAAGCTTCATTGGTAGTTTTCACGCCAAAACTACTGAACGGATTTAAATGAAATTTGGACATACCTGCGAAGACAAGACCTGAGAAAGAACATAGGCTATTTTTTGTGGCAAAAAAAGGGTTGTAAGGTGTTAAAAAAGGGAAGAGGGTGTTTAAATTATATATTTTTCTGTTTCCTCTGTAATCTGATATCTGTAACACAAGTGCATAAACTAGGTAGCCTATTTAGTACCTATTTAGTACAGAGTAAGGTTAATGTATAAGATGTGAGTTTTTTTTTATATTACTTTAACTACTTATGAAAGCACTGTTGGGGCCATTTTTTCAAATGTATCTGGAGATTTTATGATGGAAAATTCTAGGACTAAGAAATGAATGACATATCCTTTATTATATCATATCCTTTTGATTTTTACCTCATATTATTTATTTATTTATTTATTTATTTAAACTTTATTGCACAAAAATTTGTTACAATAGGCGAACTTAATGCCCAGGGGCATTCTCTACCAGTTAACCTTTGGGTCATGCAGAAAAGACAGTGGTGCGGCGAAAAGAGTAATAGTGTAAAATAATAATATATTTTATTATAATACTAGGTACATATACATATTATATACAATAATAAAATAAATATAATATATATATATATATATATATATATATAGATACATGAGCACATGATATTCAATCAATTATGTCATATTACTTATATCAGAGAATGTTCGGAGGAAGTTAAGAAGTGTTCACGGACACTTTTCTTGAACGAATATTTGTTAAGAGAGGTTTTTATTTTAATGGGCAGTGAGTTCCAGAGCCGTATTGCCTGCATGGTGAAGGAGTTGGTGACGAACGAGGTGTGGTGTCGCGGGGTGTATAGTCGAAGATTATTAGAGGAACGGAGAGGACGATCATGGGACTGGCACAGATATTGGAAACGGTCCTTGAGATAGGGGGGAGAAAGTGGATTTTGGAGAATATTAAAAAGAAAACAAAGTATTCTACAGTTTCTACGCTGACCTATGGGGAGCCATTTTAGGCGATCTCGAAAGGCAGAAACATGATCGTACTTACGAAGTCCGAAGATGAAGCGGATGCAATTATTGAGGAGACGATCAAGCGTGTTGGAGAGAGTAGTGGTGAGATCGGAATAACATATGTCAGCGTAGTCTATAATGGGAATAATTAAAGCCTGAACTAGCATAAGCTTAGTTGTAACAGGAAGAAAGAATTTAAAACGGTACAGGCCTCTCAGGCACGCCAACACCCTACGACTGACCTCTGCAATATGGACAGCCCAGCTAAGAGTCGAGTCTAAATAGAGGCCCAAGTTGCGTACAGAGGAACAGTATGGGATAGTTTTGCCGTCAAATTTAATGGTAGGCAAATCCTCAATTTTGGTTTTGGCTAGCATTCTTGAGCTACCTATAATAATTGCCTGACACTTAGCAGGGTTCACAGACACACCAAAATCACGAGACCAGCTTGATATTCGATCTAGATTACCGTTAAGAGAGTTTATAGTTTCTGGCAGGTCATGTGTACCACCACTCGCATACAACTGCAAATCGTCTGCGTACAAATGATACGAACAGTTAAGGGTGGTAGTTATTAGATTGATGAATACTGAAAACAGTAGGGGAGAAAGTATACCACCCTGAGGGACACCTGAGGTCAGATTATACCAGTCTGAGCTGGAAGAATGGGTGATAATAGACTGGCGACGATCACGTAGATACGAAGACATCCATTTAAGGACAGAGACGGATACATTAAGAGAGGATAAAGTCGCAATGAGGAGGTCATGATCAACCGTATTAAACGCATTGGAAAAGTCGATAAGGACAAGTACAGTGAGCATACCATCCTGCATTGCCTCCCTAAGGTCTTCTGTTATTTTAACAAGGGCTGAAGTGGTACTGTGTGCCGAGCGAAATCCGGACTGAAAGGGGTTAAACAAGTTATACTCATTGAAATAAGCAGAGAGTTGTTTCAGAACGCAGGATTCGGCGACCTTAGAGAGGAAAGGCAAGATAGATATGGGACGAAAGTGGCTAGGCAAAGTGGGGTTTGATACTTTGGGAAGTGGGCGAACAAGGGCTTTGCGCCAGACGTCGGGAAAATGACCGGAGTCGAGGGAGAAATTGATCAAATGTGTGATGATAGGCAATAGCTGGTCGAGTAGAAGCACAATCATTTGTCGGCCAACACCATCGACACCAGTGGCCTTGGAGGTGATGGAGTTGATGATTTTTCTGATTTCGTCCTGGGAAACAGAGGAAAATGAAAAAGAACTAGAAGAGGGTACGGGAAGAGAGGCAATGTACGCCAGAGTTTTGTCTTTTGTCTGAGAGTCAAGGAGGGGCAGGTTTGTGAAATGAGAATTAATGTCATTGAGACTAAGAGAAGTTAGTGGATCAGGAGCAGTCTTGGTCTTACTAAAGCCCAAAGACTTAAGAAATTTACAAACGTCTGAGGCGGAGGATTTTGAGATGTGATCATGTATATATCGACGTTTGGCTGTGCGTATCATTTGGTTGCAGCGATTGCGAGCATGCTTGTACCGGAGCCAATTGTCTTCTGTTCTGTCCCTCTTGAACTGCCGGAATGCCCTATTACGCCGGGTCATAGCCATACGTATACCACGAGACAGCCAAGGAGCAGGAGGCCGCCTGACACGAACTGAATGCAACGGCGCGTGAGTGTCAAAGAGAAGTGTGATCTGTGTGTTCAAAATATCTACCTTCTGGTTTATATCATCTGCCTCCACCAACGCCGTCCAATCAATGTTTGAGGCATCACGTCGTAAATTGTCTATATTGATCCGATTATAACTCCTTAGCTGGACTGTTTGGGACCTCCTTTTCGGTGGCCTCAAAGCATAAGACAGGTAGATGAGGTCATGCCTAGAGAAGCCTGGTGCCAGAAATTGACCATGATCGGAAACTAAAGGGACAGAGGAAGTCAGTATGTGATCGATCCAGGTGTCATGAGAATCAATGTTGTGATGAGTGGGAAGAAGTGGAAGATGATGGAGACCGGTTGACCTAAGCAACGATAACAGTTTTCGCGAACGGGGGTTGACTCGACTAAGATCTGTATTCAGATCACCCATGATGATAAAATGTGGGTAGTCAGAGCTAAGGGATTCCAAAATAGGTTCTAAGGTTGGAAAGTAATCAATACCAGGTGGACAGTATAGAACCCCGAGCGCAGCTTTACTACCACCGATAGAAATTTCAATAAAGAGGTATTCAGGAGAGGCAGAATAATTAGACGGTGAAGATGATAAAATTTTGAAAGGAATGTCCGCACGAAGGTAAATAGCTACACCAACCCCCGCCCTTTCCGGTACGATCATTGCGGATGAGAACAAAACCAGGCAGGCAATAGGCAGCAGACGGTAAACAGGGCTTAAGCCATGACTCCGACACGAGGATACCAGTGATATGGTCGGATTGAAAGCTTTCAAGTAAATCACTGTAATGCCTTGGGATGCTCTGCGCATTCACGTGACAGAGATTTAAATTCTTCTTGTTTGTGAGAAAACAAGAGTTAAGCTGACTTCCAAGGGTTTCAATATCTGAGCTCTCTGAGGTGTCATGGCAGGAGTAGAATGTAGCAGAAGAATCGTTTAAAGAAGTAAATGACTCATTGTCTGACATAATTAACTTAAAATAAAATATATGTATATACTACAATACAAATAATAATAATAATATATATATAGTAAGTATAGGTATATGTATGTACTTAATTCTCTAATTTATTTTAAAAGTTAAAAAAAAAAAACGTGTCTTGTGCATCACCCACCAGCCAACTGTGCACAAACAGTAAAACTAAACATAACATATTAATAAAAAGCATTGAAAATAAGATTTACGTAGGCAAGAGAGAAATAACAAGTTAAACGAACAAAACAATTTGAGGATGAGTTACTTAATAGTGTCCGCCCCGAAGTCCCAATGCTATACATAAGAGAAAACTAATAACAGGAAGAGAAACAACAAAAAAAAAAAAAATAATAAGCTACAGATAGAACGAAACGCAAGGGATACGTGGCTCAATAAGTTAAGTCCAATGCCATGAACAAAAGGTAAATATAAATTCTGACACTGACATTGACATTTGACATTTAAAAATTAACATTCTTGTTTTTGAATGTACCGTAAATATTAATGAGCAATATTTGTTATAATTATCAAAAATTAGTACGGTAGCGAGACACAACAATATCAAGTGAACCATGAATACCCTAAACGCACTGTACAACGAACCGAGGGGCAACATGAGTCATCAACAGGGCGAGCTACTTGCCCTTGGCTGCCTGCCGCCGAGTCTCTGGCTTCCGCGAGGCCTGGGACACAGATGATGGCTTTTGCACCGGCGTGATCACATTATTCGCCTGCCGGGAGGGTCCCACGGTTGGCTGGGCCGCGACGACTGCGCTGGGGGACACTTTTATGAGCTCATCCAGCTCATTCTTTGTAGTGATCTTTCGTCTAGATCCATCCGGCAATTTGATGGTAATGACTCCATCCTGGGACCAGCAGCTTCGCATTCCGTAGTGTGAACGGGCAGCAATGAACACAGTCTGTCGGCTTTTGGTTAAAAATTCGCTCATGGAGTAAGATGTTCCTTTGAGCAGTGTCTTCTTCCGCCAAATAGCCGATTTGTCATTGAGACTGTTAAACCGGATGAGCACAGATCTCGGTCGGGAGGATACCTTTTCGCCAAGCCGGTGGCACTGCTCCATGTGCGAGGCAGCTTCGGGCAGTTGCAGCTTGTCTCGGATGATTCCCTCTACCACACTGGATACATCCTCAGCAGATTCAGGAATGCCAGAGATGAGTATGCACTTTCTGCGGTGTCGCATCTCCATCGTATCAACCGCCTGTAGGCATTCAGCGATCTGCCTCCTGAGATGACGGACAATCTCCCAAACAATATCTCGGAAGCTGTGGAATTCAGACGCTAACCTGGCTACATCGGATGAGGCTGGTGTGGCTTGCAGCTGGGACTCAAAATCAGCCATCCTCCTCATAAGGCGATCTTCGATGTCGGTCTGTGATGCCTGTAGTTGTGCAGCAATGTGGGCCATCCTGTTCCTTTGTGAAAGTGCAGTGAAAAGTGCAGCTTTTATTTTTAAATAATTGTGCGTGATGTGCTGGCTGGTAGAAGGGTGGTATGTACTAATACATATGTATATGATGTTAGGAAGTATTTATATTAAATTTTAAAATCAGAGCCGAAATTTTTGCTTGTTTCCTTTTCTACTCCTACCGCCGAAAATCTTATATTATTTACAAATCCTAAATAAAGGTCACAAAATATTATGTGGATTGTGTAATCCGCTGTATTACATAACGGCTACCTATAATTCTCCTAATCGGGCCTCCGGTACTCACTCGCCTTTTGTGAGGCCATTGTATCACGCCCGTCGAACCCGCCCTTTCATACCGAAGCGATGTGGTGGTGCGTTTTCGGTCGATTCCATTTCCATGACTTTTCTATAGCTCGTACGACTTCCAAAACCACCTGGGCTCCAAAAAAAAAACGTTTTTACCATAATTAAGTACAAGACGCTGATCTGTCTGATTTCTCTCTGACTTTTTATACTCTATGATTTATTATTTTTTATTGTGCATTCCGTTTTAAGCGCTTATAACAAAGATTATTTATCGATTGCCAGTTGTGCTGAACAGGTAAAATAAAAATGGAAAGCTGGTGAAATGTTGGTAGGTGTTTAAGACACGCGACAAACTTTACCCAAGCAAATATAGCCTTTAGTTGCTCAAGCTTAGCAAGAACAATATTTTAAAAAGATAGCAAGCAATATTATGAAAGCATTTAGTGGAATACAGCTAGCAATAAAAGTACCTGTACATTTTTGTACCTATTGACTATTATACGTTCAGTTTTACAAAGTGTTTTAACATGTAGGTGTTTTACAAGTAACAGAAGGCAGAAGCCTTTCGATTATGTTTATTTACTTTTAACCTTTTAATGTGACGACACAATACCTGGCCTTCACCTGAAATGGCAATCAAATATTGGCATTGATTAGAAATAATTCAAATAGGTACGTTATGTAAAGATATTTGTTTTGTATTACCTGATGAATACTTAGATGTCTGTCTAGATATCTGACAACGCTTATTTATGAGGAAAAATACTGTAACGATGGTATACTCCTTTAGTGCTGGCCGCGATCTAAGGTCGGTATTTTGGAAAGAAAATCTGTCGCCTATTTTTGAAAAGTAAGTAGACAAAGTAGTTTTGAGTGATTATTCATCAACAAGACCTAGACGTAAACGGTTGTCGTGGAATAAGAAAAGCGTGAAGCCACGAACTTAGAAGGGCGAAGCCCTAGTGTGTTTAGAAACCAATCAATTAGTTTCAGAAAAGATTTTTTTTTATTAAAATGACGAATAGCAATTCAATCGTATGCACTACCAACTCCACACACGTACGTGGTCTATTTATTTATCAGTGAGTTGTAACGTATAGAGAAGTTAAGCCAACCAAAAAGAGTTTTTGCGAAGGAAGCGGTAGCGGACAGCCGCGGAGAGAGGGCCAGTAAGTAGTTGTTGCCAGTCGGCAACAACTCATGGCGCAAAAGTTGGTTTACTGCGGTTCGGCTATACGTTAGTAATATTAGTTCAATGGTAGTTAGGCTGCGTTTTCACTGAAGAGGAGCGGATTGAAATCCACCAATAGAAGAAGCTTGCTCGTTGAGAAGTAGATTTTTAAGCAATTCTATTGGAAGATTTCATTCCACTCCGCCACGCTCCGCTTCAGTAAAAACGCAGCGTTATAATTATACCGTAAATTATTTTGGAATAAAGATTGATCGAATCGGGCCTTAAAGTCATATAATTAATTAATAATGGTAATTGGTCATGGCAACATTTACCTTATCCATACTCTGATTTATAAACATGTAAAGTAAACTGACAGATGTCAATGACAAGTTTCTATGCATTTTGACATTTTGCATGTGTCAAATTGAGTGATAATGTATGGGGATGACACTTTGACATCTGTCTGTTTACTTTACATGATTATGAATCAGAGCATAACTACAATTTTGAGTCAGGTCAGAATATAACTAAGAGTGCGCCATATTGTAGGTATTTTGGGAAGTTTCTCAAGTAAATAGAATAACAACAGTATTATTGGAGGATTAAATCTCGTCTGAATTAGTAAAATAAATGTTAATCGAAAGAAAAATCCAATAGGGTATTTGACAAAAAAAAAATATGTGTTTAATCAAAAGACCTCTCAATTTAAGAAACATTATTGAAAGAATTGCTCGATTCTGATTTGAATCACCTGAGATATCACAACTTTAAGAGCACATATTTTGGGCAAGCCCAAAAACGCTCTATACAAATGGCTTCAGGCAGGTGACGTCACACGCCCGTATCTTGTATGCGCGTCTAGTAAATTTTGTTTGGTAGCTATATCAAATGTTTCGTTTATGTAAATGGTTTCATAATAAAGTTGGTTGAAAAATGTACGGGTAGTTCGATGATATATATATTTTTTTTAATTTTATACTTTAAAAATAGACTTGCCCATGAAACTTGAATGCTCATAAAACCAGCTAGACGTTATATTTTTAACTGAAAAATGTTGGCCATTGGTTCTCATTTACCAGTATTTTGGAAAAGTATAAATATTTTTGACTATATCGAGATTAGTCAAATACCCTATTTCAAAATATGACACAGTTACAAAGTCCGCAGAGAAACCATGCATCCGAAAAAACTAGCGGTGAGAGACCAAATTTACCGCTGTAAATTAAATTAACCACTGGCGCTGTTGTATATCATATCTGCGTCCGTCCTTCCTAATTTAACTGTTTATATTCATGACGCGCTCGTATCGTTCCATGTAGTGAGGCCCGCTACGTTTTTTGAGTTGAGTCGTTTTAGGCATTCATAAATTTCCCCTCTTCAATCGCACTTTTGGTAGAACAAGGGCACAAATTATCCAAAACTGTGTAAATGAGTTAAGTAATCATGAGTTAATTAATAAATAGAAAAGACCTAGGTATAATTTTTTTAAGCATTTAATTCTGCATAGCTATCTAATTTATGATTTTTTTGACAGTGATGCCCTTGTTTTACCAAAAGTGCGATTGTAGAAGGGAAATTATGAAATGGCTCGTATAAGAATATACTTCACCTGCAACTGCTCACGCAATTTTTAGTCTGTACAATTTCGTTATGAATTTTATCTTTTAAATTACCTACACAAAGGGTGATTCTCCAAAAATAATAGTAACAAAATAATAACTCTAACCAATTTATTACATCAAAGTTGACAGACTTTCAAACAAACTTCGGTCCGTGTTTTCCCTCGAAGGGTGATTATATATATGTGCTTACACACGTAAGTAGAGGTACGTATAATAATATGAATTGGTCTTTAAAAATGATACTTATTAAAGTTTTAAAGGTATTTTTTTCTTCCAAGTCTTCCCGTCACCCATCCCTCAAAGTCTTAAGTCGAAAGTCTTCGACCAGTGCGTCCTTCCGGTCATGACTTACGGTGCCGAGACGTGGACACTCACGGCTGGACTAATCCAGCGGTTCAAAGTCGCTCAAAGAGCTATGGAAAGGGCTATGCTCGGAGTATCTTTGAAGGACCGCATCAGAAATGATGTAATCCGACAGAGAACCAAAGTCACCGACATAGCCCACCGAATTAGCAAACTGAAGTGGCAGTGGGCTGATCACATTAGCCGCAGAACTGACAACCGTTGGAGCTATAAAGTCCTTGAGTGGAGACCGCGACTCGGCAAACGTAGTGTTGGACGCCCTGCTACAAGATGGGATGACGTTATTCGAAGGCTGGCTGGAGTGGGCTGGATGAGAGTGGCCGAAAATCGGGAGCGGTGGCGTGCATTAGGGGAGACCTATGTCCAGCAGTGGACGAGCGTGGGTTGCTGATGATGATGATGAAGGGTTAAAAATATAAATACAGTGTACATTACCATAAAAACTACCAACGAAAATTGGTTTGAACGAGATCTATGTAGTTTAAGATGTCACTCAAATTTTTAGAAAAACGTGTAAGTCTATTCCCATCACTAGATTCAGGCTTTGTTTATCTCGTTTAGGACAAATTTGTGGGTAAAAAGTTATGTCGGCGTATGAGTTTTGGTGGCGTTTTTAGTTTTTTTTGCGACCCGCTCTGTTTTCGTTTTGTGTAAAATTTTTTGAACATTTAGAATTTCGACCAGCGAACGAGTATCTCGCTTTGACACAGTTTTCAGGGGTTGAGTTCAGACTTAGTTTCATTAGTTGATGCTGAAAATTAAATTTGGTTCTTTTTAGCATTTAGTTTGGAATGATAACGACACCAAAGTTTATCCTTTTATCTAATAAACCAACAATATCTACATCAATACAAGATACAATTATTATACCTTCTTCTTCTTCTTAAATTCGGAAGCCACGTGAAGAATTATATTAATGCGGAAAACTTTGCTATTTAAATAACCTTCCAGACATTCAACTAGATAGATACAATATTAATCTCATAAATCAATGGTAACGAAACGTGTTTGCGCTAGTCCGACTCGTACTTAGCCATTTTTTAGCAATTTCTTTATTGGTTGTTATTAGGTACTCGAATTTGTAAAAATATTTCCAGTGAATTGATGAAATATAGCTTCTTTGGTAGGTCAGTGAGTACGCCCATAGCGTACTATTTTACTAATCTAGTACATTCATCGATATAAATAAAAAAATACAACAGACTATACAAACTTCATGTAGTAAGTAGGCCTAAGATTTGGGGACTAGTTAGCGCCTTTTAAGCCATTATTCCCTTCATCCAACTTGGCCAAATTTAGGCAAGGGTTTTCATTAAAATTGTTCGCCACAATTTATAAGATTGTAACCGGCATTCGCGAAATAAAACTAATTAAAATAAAGCGAAGTCCTTCCCAACAGCTGGGAGCGATGTTGATGACAGTATTATTTAATTTATTTGGCTTATACTTACAAGTTTTGTAATTACTGAAGTAGGATTTCGGGTATTATGTAACGGCGAGGGTCGCAACGGAATCGTAAAATGGAACGTTTGTGTAATTAATTTGTTTTTGAGGGTCATCGGTTTTTTCATGGCATTGAGGTTTTGGTTCCGCTGGCTTGAGCATTCACATTCAAAGCAGTGTCGGATTTACTTAAGTACGCTCGAGCCATCTTCTACTCGTGCCGATGACACTTAGATATTAAATTAAGCGACAAGCTGTACAAAATCGAGACAAATGGCGATATCTCATTTCGGAGGCCAAGACTCATTTCGAGTCATTGAGCCATCGGAGTAAGTTAGTAGTAAGTCAAAATACTCCGCCACGATGACTGCGCTATCGGTAGGCTGGCCGCAGGAGTTTACCGTATGTGCAGCTATTTGGGCATAAAGGGCATGCCAGGAGATGGGCCATGGTTCTGGGCGCGGGCTGGAGCCTAGAACGGCAGATTGTATGGGGCGACCAAATTTTGGATCATATTCGGACGTATTCTTGACACACCTCAGAAACTCAAAATCTCGATATTTGACGTATGTCGGAAGTTTTACTGAAAATATTGTAACAATACAATTATTTTTTAATAAGGCAGACGTCATGCCTTAATCTATACATATAATAAAAATGTAAAAAAGCTGTATCTGTACATTGAAGATATTTATCTCAAAATAACTTAGGACGACTAAAAAACAGTAACAGAACATGAATCAATGATTTTTAAAATTTTTGTCTGTCTGTTTGTCTGTTTATCTGTTTGTCTGTTTGTTCGCGCTAATCTCGGAAACTACTGAACCAATTCGAATGAAACTTTTTTTATTGTATAGCTGTAATATCAGGGCAACTTATAGGATAGGTATATTATATTTTGAAGACCAGGCTCCTTGATATAGAACCACAACAGCCCAGCTAAAGTATAAGAGGTAGGTCAATGGCACATTAACAAAAGTTGTTCAGATTGATGAGCATTTTATAATGCCATGAAAAAAAATCAAAGATCATGGAACATCTGGTGTGGAACTCTAAGAGCCCAGCTACACTATAACAAATATGGAATGAAATGGAATGGAAAATTGTCAAATGTGATGAGCATTTTTGGATGAGATCCTATAAGGAAGGATATTCCGAACTTAAACCCCTAATGGAGCGAAAAGGGGGTTCCAAGTTTGTTGATGGGACTACGTGATTCCTTGGCCCAATCTACTCCAACTTTTGCATACACATTCTTTGACAGAATTGGTGGATAAAATATAAGATTCAAACTTTAATAGAATACTTACATCCCCAAATGGAATAAAAAATAATTTGGGGGTTACTTTCATTTGAAGTTGATATATATATAAATTTTTAATATTAAATGGGTTTGCACCTGAACTATTCTCACCTGATGGAGAGTGACAATGAGGTCTAAGATGTAGCGTGCTTTCCCAGAAGAAGCCTATTCACTCTCGACTTAAAGACACTCAAATTGTAGCTCTCTGGAAATACAGAAGCCGGCAAGTTGTTCCGTTCCTTAGCAGTTCGTATAAAATATTAATGAGCCGCCTTAAATATCTATAAACCTATAAACGAACATTTATAATAAGTAATATTTTTTTTAATTTCTATTTATATAATCATTTTTAAGTCAAGAGTCATAAAGATCACGCAAACGAAGTTGCGGGCGGCCACTAGTTTAAAATAAATAACAAAATATTGTGAACTACTTATTAGGTTATATTATTTTTTTATGATTGTATTTTTTTAGTCATTTAGGTCAACCTTCAGCAGTATAATAATATGCTTGCGTATCGAATTTGCAAAGAACAGTAGATAATAGGTATTAACATCGTTATATATCTGTTCTGTCATAATGTAATAAAAAACCCAATGGACCGGAATAGTAACCGCTTAATTAAATTTACAATGAAAGTGTATAAGCGGTGGTTAATTTATTAATTAATTTCATTGTTTTAAAGCAACTTTTCATCGATAATTTGAATACCACTTCGTATTGTGGTTTCCTGCGTTTATTTTATTGCTGATCAAGATTTGTGGTTTTCGTATGCACCACTGAAAATGTATAGACTCATACTTTTAAAATTAGGTACCTACCTATTTGTTTTATTTGAAATACGAAACATTATTAATTAATCACTTGACTTTGTTGTATTTTACCCGATATGTGTAAAAGGGAGGAGCTACGGTCTTCTGTCTGATTTTTTATCAACGCTGACCGTAGAAAGAAAGTACTAGATATTTTGACATTGCAGTTATTTTGTTCGTGCAACCACACATCAAAGAATAGACAACTGTTAAATTGAATATCAATTGAGATACTGTACAAAAGACTGTAGTAACCTGATGTGTGTCTGTGTGATGATACGAAATCAACCCCCGTGCTTCGCAAAACATACGTCATTGGTTATACGACTATTATCTCTGCAGTCGTCGAATTCAATAGATATATTTTACGGATAAAGTTATCAGTTGATCAAATTAAATCTACCAGAATAGTAGAACTTCGTAACACGTTGGTCTATACTCTCGATTGTTGTGATATCCTATGACCAATAGATGGCGCTGGGCGTCGATTACATCGCGCTAACGTTTTGTGTTTTCGGTTTACTTTACCTATAAGCCTAGTCGTTGTCTGTAGAAGTTCTCTCTTTATAAATATAGAAGTATAGAAGAAAAGATAGATAATTGAGATCGGATGGCTTAGCTGAAACTTGGCAAGGAAAACTATAACTATATCTTGACGACTACTAAATGTGGCACCAAAAGAGAATTTTGCATTACTGCACTTACAACATTCTGCAGCCAGCGACCGCAAGCCCTGGTTGACAGTGCTGACTAGCGACGGAAGTAGAAACTCTGTGTTCATTTCAAATCTAGATTTGATGCTTCCATTACTTATACCTATTTCGTATTTGCAATTTGTCTGGAAGATGTGACCTTATCACTTCAAAAACCAAAAAAGACGTAGTTGCTTTTACGGCATTAGTGCTTACTGCCTTAATTCCCACCGTTGGGCGTAACTGATTAATTAGTCGATGTGGCTTTAAAAAAGCAAAGAAAGATGCTACTAAGATCAAGCCAAGCCTGGGGGTGTCACTAGAATTAAAATTGTTTATTGCTTAAGAACTGGTTGGTAAAACAATTTTAAGTATTTAGTGAGACGTGATCAAAGTGATGTAAACGTTCACTGATAGTACAACCCGTATTTACGAGTACCTAATATTAGAACGTTTACCTTCTAAAACGTTTTTACTGCATTTTCGACTTTATTGCTAACAAGAAAACCCCAAACCCCCGTTAAAATATTGCCCGAATTATTGAAACATTTACACCGTTGAAGAACAGAAAAAAATGCCTCAACCGGGAATAATTTGCGGTAAGCCGGGCCATTAACTTTTATCTCGAGAGGAGGCTGGGGCAATGCTGCGTATATCTCGTGTTGTGTGAGGCGATGACCTGTTTTGTATATTTGCGTACTTTGTGAAGTTTATTTATGGACTGAGATGGCAATAAAGAGAAAGCTTTTCAACTTTTTAAATTTGAAAATAATTGTGATATGAATTTTATGATGTTTTGGTTTGAAATACTTTTTGGAATTACTTTAGCTTTCAAAACAAATTCAGTTAACATCGTAAGGCCCATAAGCCTTTTAAAAGGCATAAAACAATTGATTTTCCATTGTGTCTGCTGTATGGGCGTTACGACGTTAAGAAGACTTTTTTAAATTAAATTTTATTTTCACTTTTATCAACAGATTTGCCATTCCTGAACTATGGATAAGCACAATCCAATACAATGATGTACGGTGACATAAAATTTATAGTTTATTTATTGATAAACATGTTTTCAAATTTGATCATAATATTACAAAAGTTATTAATTATAATAATATTAATTTTAACGAGTTATTTTAAATAACACGCTACAATATAAATTTCCTGTTTTTTTTTCCTATAGCGTTGTAAGACCCAAAAGCTTTTTAAAAGACATAAAACAATTGATTTCTTTGTGACTGCTATCTAGGCCTTCTGAAGATAGAGAACAATATTTATTACATCATTTTTCTCTGGTTTTTTCTTTTATTTTTAAAACACCGTATTATTCTAACAGTAATTACATACATAAGTATCATACCACTCAGCACAAATCTCATTTTTATTCTAGTATTACGCCTACGCATTATATTATTGTATACCTACGACACAATACAATTTATCTCAAATTTCGCTTTATAAACAAAACAGTTTTATAACATACCGTCTGGCGAACAAGTAATAGAGTCTGAATTTATTAAATTCGTCTAAGCTACGTGACCGCCCCCGGGCTGCGGGTTTCAACCCCATTAACCTTGTCCAACCATGATTTAGGACCGAAATACCGAATTTCCCCGTGTTCCCCTTCTTTTAGGAACAGATTTTTCCTTTCGCATTAAAAACTGATGCCCAGTAATGAAGGGAATTATCGGTTGTGCATTTTGGATTTAAATTTCATTTCCCATCTGGTAGGTATTCGATATCGGTAAGCCGATAAAATTCCGATTTTATATTGATGAGTTTCCGACGGCAAAGTTATTTTAAGGGATAATGTTTAAATATTCTGCCGTACTTGACTTCATACTGGTTCCTATATAAGGTTTGGTAAAATTATCATTATCATTTTAGCTTTTTATCCCGGTTGCTTTCCAAAGCTGTCGCTTTGTGGTCTGTTAGAAAATCGAGCCTCCTTATTACTTACTTACGTACAATTTTACTCTATCTTAATTCGAACACTTTTAATTAAATATTATATTTATTAATGACATTGTATTGAAATACTCTAAGAGATCTAAGGTCACGGACATAGCCCAAAGAATTGCGTGGCTGAAGTGGCAATGGGTAGGGCACATTGCGAGGAGAACAGGCGGCCGTTGGGGTGGAAAGGTCCTTGAGGGTGCCACGTGCAGGAAGCCGCAGCCGTGGCAGGCCTTCCACCAGGTGGACCGACGATCTGGTGAAGGTCGCGGGAGTCCCTAGGATGCGGGTGGCACAGGACCGATCTGTGCAGATAACTTTGTCTATTGGCTGAAATGATGATGATGATGATTGAAAAACTAAGTAAGTTAATCGACTAAAGTTGTTTTTATATTTAGATTTAGATCTTAGTCAAAAAGTTCTTAACAAAAAGAAAACAAAAATCTGTTTTTTCTTAATAAGTGGTTTTCTTTACATTTAACGAGTTAACTTAAGGAATCAAGGCAGTATCCCTCCAGAGCCCAATATCTTTTCCTACGTTATATTTTACATATAGCTACGTCTATGGCGGGCTTTATAAGGACCACAACTATTTGGGTGTGCGTTACACATCATGGGTTGTAGTGAAAAGGTATTTTGAAGCATCAATGGGATTGTTTAACAAATGTGGTTTCAGGTTTGCCGCAGGCTAAATACAATGAAATAATTAACATCACATTTTGGCAAATGAAGCTAAATGGATTCGGAAATTTGTTTTGTTGATACCATATTTACACGCAGCAGAATGAAAATTTTAAATTTTTTTCTATGTTAATGTGTTGTTCCTTGTTTTTATCTATATGCATAGAGGGCTGTTTGGATGGCGTATTTGGTAGATACACTGTCTCACACGTCAAACGTCGTGGCCGCGATCCCCACCACAAACATTCGTGTGATGAATACTTGTGTTTGTTGAGTGTCTGGATGTTACATAAATTTTGTTTTCTCTGTTGTCTGATATCTGAAACACAATTTAGTACGGAGTCAGGTCAATATAATATCAGATATTGTGTGAATTTATTTATTTACTAGTGGCCCGCCCTCACTTCGCTTCGGGACCGTAATTCAGGAATGAACCAATAGATGGCGTTGTGCTTAATTACATCGCGCAAGCGTTTCGTGTTTTCGGTTTACCTATACGCCTTGTCGTTATCTATAGAAGTTATCTCTTTATAAATAGTAAAGATTATTTAAAAAAATAAAACCCCTGATAATAAGAGCCGCCATCTAGAACGG